>JAYDYQ010001250.1:0-127753 GCA_034814905.1 Penstemon davidsonii | reverse complement strand
AAGCAAATGACTCCTACGTGCTTAACATGGTATTTTTTGACTTCCCAAAACTTAAAGTTTCAAAAAAAAGGAATTTTTTTTGTCACGAAAATCGAGCATTGCAAAATGACGTTTCAAAATAAACTAAAATAAGTGTCCGAAAAACAAAGCAAATGACTCCTAAGTGATTAATATGTTATTTTTTGACTTCCCAAAACATGAAATTTTAAAAAAAAGGAAATTTTTCCTGTCACGAAAATCGATCCCCGAAATATAACGTCTCAAAATAAGCTAAATCAGGGTCAGAAAAAACAAAACAAATGACTCCTAAGTGCTTAATATGTTATTTTTTGACTTCCCAAAACTTGTAACTTCAAAAAATAAGAATTTTTTTGTGTCACGAAAATCGAGCCCCGAAATATAACGTCTCAAAATAAGCTAAATCAGGGTCAGAAAAAATAATGCAAATGACTCCTAAGTGCTTAACATGGTATTTTTTGACTTCCCAAAACTTAAAGTTTCAAAAAAAAAGGAAATTTTTTTTGTCACGAAAATCGAGCACTGCAAAATGACGTATCAAAATAAGCTAAAATAAGTGTCCGAAAAACAAAGCAAATGACTCCTAAGTGATTAATATGTTATTTTTTGACTTCCCAAAACATGAAATTTTAAAAAAAAGGAAATTTTTCCTGTCACGAAAATCGATCCCCGAAATATAACGTCTCAAAATAAGCTAAATCAGGGTCAGAAAAAACATAACAAAAGACTCCTAAGTGCTTAACATGGTATTTTTTGACTTCCCAAAACTTAAAATTTAAAAAAAAAAAGGAAAGTTTTGTGTCAGGAAAATCGAGCACTACAAAATGACGTATCAAAATATGTTAAAATAAGTGTCCGAAAAACAAAGCAAATGACTCCTAAGTGCTTAATATGTTATTTTTTGACTTCCCAAAACATGAAATTTCAAAAAAAATGAAACTTTTCGGGATACTAAAATCGAGCCCCTAAATATAACGTCTCAAAATAAGCCAAAATTAGTGTCCGAAAAACAAAGCAAATGACTCCCAAGTACTCAATATGTTATTTTTTGACTACCCAAAACTTAAAATTTCAAAAAAAAGGGAAATTTTTTGTGTCACGAAAATCGAGCACTGCAAAATGACGTCTGTAAATAAGCTAAAATAAGTGTCCGAAAAACGAAGCAAATGACTCCTAAGTGCCTAATATGTTATTTTTTGACTTCCCAAAACATGAGATTTCAAAAAAAAGGAAATTTTTCCTGTCACGAAAATCGAGCCCCGAAATATAACGTCTCAAAATAAGCTAAATCAATGTCAGAAAAAACAAAACAAATGACTACTAAGTGCTTAACATGGTATTTTTTGACTTCCCAAAACTTAAAATTTCAAAAAAAAGAAAATTTTTTGTGTCACGAAAATCGAGCACTGCAAAATGACGTATCAAAATAAGCTAAAATAAGTGTCCGAAAAACAAAGCAAATGATTCCTAAGTGCTTAATATGTTATTTTTTGACATCCCAAAACATGAAATTTCAAAAATAAGGAAATTTTTCCAGTCACGAAAATCGAGCCCCGAAATATAACGTCTCAAAGTAAGCTAAATCAGTGTCAGAAAAAACAAAGCAAATGACTCTTAAGTGCTTAATATGTTATTTTTTTATTTCCCAAAACAGGAAATTTCAAAAATAAGGAAATTTTTTGTGTCACGAAAATCGAGCACTGCAAAATGACGTGTCAAAATAAGCTAAAATAATTGTCCGAAAAACAAAGCAAATGACTCCTAAGTGCTTAATATGTTATTTTTTGACTTCCCAAAACATGAAATTTCAAAAAAAAGGAAAATCTTCCTGTCACGAAAATTGAGGCCCGAAATATAACGTCTCAAAATAAGCTAAATCAATGTTAGAAAAAACAAAATAAATGACTCCTAAGTGCTTAACATGGTATTTTTTGACTTCCCAAAACTTAAAATTACAAAAAAAAGGAAATTTTTTGTGTCAGGAAAATCGAGCACTACAAAATGACGTATCAAAATATGATAAAATAAGTGTCCGAAAAACAAAGCAAATGACTCCTAAGTGCTTAATATGTTATTTTTTGACTTCCCAAAACATGAAATTTCAAAAAAAATGAAATTTTTCATGTCACGAAAATCGAGCACCGAAAAATATCGTCTCAAAATAAGCAAAAATTAGTGTCCGAAAAACAAAGCAAATGATTCCTAAGTGCTTAATATGTTATTTTTTTACTTCACAAAACTTAAAATTTCAATAAAAAAGAAATTTTTTGTGTCACGAAAGCATTACAAAATGACGTGTCAAAATAAGCTAAAATAAGTGTCCGCAAAACAAAGCAAATGACTCCTAAGTACTCAATATGTTATTTTTTGACTACCCAAAACTTAAAATTTCAAAAAAAAGGAAATTTTTTGTGTCACGTAAATCGAGCACTGCAAAATGACGTCTCAAAATAAGCTAAATCAGTGTCAGAAAAAACAAAGCAAATGACTCCTAAGTGCTTAATATGTTATTTTTTATTTCCCAAAACATGAAATTTCAAAAATAAGGAAATTTTTTGTGTCACGAAAATCGAGCACTGCTAAATGACAGATAAAAATAAGCTAAAATAAGTGTCCGAAAAACAAAGCAAATGACTCCTAAGTTCTTAATATGTTATTTTTTGACTTCCCAAAACATGAAATTTCAAAAAAAAGGAAATTTTTCCTGTCACGAAAATCGAGCCCCGAAATATAACGTCTCAAAATAAGCTAAATCAGGGTCAGAAAAAACAAAACAAATGACTCCTAGGTGCTTAACATGGTATTTTTTGACTTCCCAAAACTTAGAATTTCAAAAAAAAAGGAAAGTTTTGTGTCAGGAAAATCGAGCACTACAAAATGACGTATCAAAATATGCTAAAATAAGTGTCCGAAAAACAAAGCAAATGACTCCTAAGTGCTTAATATGTTATTTTTTGACTTCCCAAAACATGAAATTTCAAAAAAAATGAAACTTTTCGGGATACGAAAATCGAGCCCCTAAATATAACGTCTCAAAATAAGCTAAAATTAGTGCCCGAAAAACAAAGCAAATGACTCCCAAGTACTCAATATGTTATTTTTTGACTACCCAAAATAAAAATTTCAAAAAAAAAGGGAAATTTTTTGTGTCACGAAAATCGAGCACTGCAAACTGACATATGTAAATAAGCTAAAATAAGTGTCCGAAAAACAAAGCAAATGACTCCTAAGTGCTTAATATGTTATTTTTTGACTTCCCAAAACATGAGATTTCAAAAAAAAAGGAAATTTTTCCTGTCACGAAAATCGAGCCCCGAAATATAACGTCTCAAAATAAGCTAAAATTAGTGTCCGAAAAACAAAGCAAATGACTCCCAAGTACTCAATATGTTATTTTTTGACTACCCAAAACTTAAAATTTCAAAAAAAAGGGAAATTTTTTGTGTCACGAAAATCGAGCACTGCAAAATGACGTCTGTAAATAAGCTAAAATAAGTGTCCGAAAAACAAAGCAAATGACTCCTAAGTGCTTAATATGTTATTTTTTGACTTCCCAAAACATGAGATTTCAAAAAAAAGGAAATTTTTCCTGTCACGAAAATCGAGCCCCGAAATATAACGTCTCAAAATAAGCTAAATCAATGTCAGAAAAAACAAAACAAATGACTCCTAAGTGCTTAACATGGTATTTTTTGACTTCCCAAAACTTAAAATTTTAAAAAAAGGAAATTTTTTGTGTCACGAAAATCGAGCACTGCAAAATGACGTATCAAAATAAGCTAAAATAAGTGTCCGAAAAACAAAGCAAATGATTCCTAAGTGCTTAATATGTTATTTTTTGACATCCCAAAACATGAAATTTCAAAAATAAGGAAATTTTTCCAGTCACGAAAATCGAGCCCCGAAATATAACTGATAGAATAGTGTCCGGCAAGCCAACTGTATGGCTGCCATTTATTGTAATAAATAAAGGAACTATTCAATTTAGATTAATAAATGCATCTTTATTATATGGTCATCTTTATCTTATGTAATAATTATCTACGCATAAGGATATAAGTCCTTAGATCATAGGGCTATGGGACAACCCGTGGACTGATCTCCAAGGCCGTGATCTAGAACATATTCAAGAGTCGTAGAATCCAATCGAGATGGGACATCGTTGGATTCGGTTAGACTCTCACTAATGTGTATATTCCGATGAACTGGAGGACGCTGGGGTCCACGAGCGTGACTGGGATAGTCGATACACATAAGTGGGTGACTTGCCGGGATGGCAAGTGCACTGAATACCCCAATTAGTAAATAACTCACCATGGAAGCGGTAGTCGCATATCGGAGTTGAAGTTATTCCTATTTACAACAGTATACGAGGAATGATCCCCAAACACTTGAGGTGATAGGGTTTATCTGGTGCGAGAACGTCTATACTTAGATGTGAGTTCCGACCGACTGGAGAACGCCAGAAAGTCTCTGTGGATTCACGTTGGGTATAGAGGGACTCGTATGCAGGTTCATATCATCAACAAAGGATCCATTGACCCGACTTGATAGGTTGGGAAATTCTCCTATGGATTTCTGTGAGAAATTAATTCTGGTAAAATCCTTGGCCGAGGTATCTGACGGCTTTATGAAAGTAGCTCATAAAGATTAAGTCAAAGAGAATTATTTCGAGATCAGAATTCATAAAGTCAAAACAAAATAAAAGGGAACCGATGAAAAAAATCCATACCCTTAAGTATTGACTGGGAGATCGATCGATGGAGAGATTATAGCGTATATGGAAATTGTAAATGATTAAAAGGTTCACTGAATTAATTCACCAGTGATTGGGCTCCATTGGCTTGTGGCCAGACATCGATCGTGGAGTGTGGGAGAATTCCCAAATTAGCAGGGGTGCTAATTTTGGAATGATCAGTCGACAGAGTGTTCGATTGATTTAGAGTATTTAATACTCGAGTAATTGAATGAATATTTAATTATAACCCACGGCTAATTATGTGGTGAACCTACGGGGGCATACACAATACACATGATGCGAAAGCGAGGAAATGAAGAACAACTGAGTCAACTAAATCGACTGGGTCGATTGGGGTGACTGGGTCGACTGGGTCGACTGGGTCGACCCAATTGGAGCGAAAGTGATCCAATTGGAATTGGATCAAGACTGGAAATTAAATTGGAATTTAATATGTGAGTTAGTTAATTAAATTGGATTTAATTAATAATGGGAATATTTAATTAAATTGACTTAGAGTCTAATTTAATTAAATGAGAAAGAAATAAATTAATTGGGCTATTTAATTGGGAATTAAATAAAGACCCAATTAATTAAATCTAGTATGGGCCATGAATTAATTAGAAGACTTAGTCTTCCAATTAATAGGGCCATGGCCCATGTAGGAGAATTAGAAGACTTGGGAGTCCTAATCCTAGGAGGATTAGGATGATGAGATTCCTATAAGTAGAAGACTTAAGGTCATATCTCATACACACTAATCAAGAGCCAAAAGCCAAGTCAAGAAAATTCTCTCCCTCTCTCCCTAGTGATCGGCCGAACCACTTCTTCCTTTTGGAAGAATTTTTCGATTTCGTTTTCGTTCCAATCTTGTTCTCTAATCCTAGATATTAATATATCCTATGTTCTAGCCGATTAGGATATATTATATTTCGTGATATTGTGGTGTATCAACTCGTAGAGGCGCAACACGTGGGGCGCTACAACAAAGCTTGGATCGATTCTACCGAGGGAGAAAAACGCATCGACTTTGCTAGTTACTTGGATTTGCTAGGAGACAGGTATAATTTGGATCTAATTATTCTTGTCGTTTAATATTCATATATATACAACCAGTTTAGTATCCTGGCAAGATTCCGTAAGAGGTCCTTAAATTTTTGTTTTCCGCTGCCTGAAGGGCTGTTTATCTTACCGAATCCCAACAGTGGTATCAGAGCCAACTCTGGCTTTGTATATATATGAATTTGCAAATTCTGTGTTTTAAATCATATGTTTGATTTATGTGTGGCTAGTTCTTTTACTATGCATGTTTTAGAACGTAGATCTAATTAACTTGGAGTTAATAAAAAAAATTTTGATTCAAAATTTTATCATGTTAATTTTAATTTTTGGATTGGGATTTAATTAGATCTGTTTTTAATTAAATCAAAGTAATCAAGAAAAAAACAAAAGAAAATTGTTTTATTTGGATCCAACCGCGGTGGCACGCGCGCGCACCGCGGCTGGGCTGCCACCGCACGCTGCTGCCCACGGCAGCGTGCGAACATCACGCTGGCAGCGCGTGCGGTACACAGCAGCAACCTACGGGCTGTCTGCCGTGTGCTGTCACGCGCAGCCGCGCGCTGCCGTGCGCTGCCACGCGCAGCAGCGGCTGCTACGGGCAGCCCACGCGCGGACTTCGTGGCTGCGCGTGTGCTGTCCACGTGGCAGTCTTCGATTGGCCACTTCATGGCTAATTTCTGGTTGGACTCTAATTCTGCCTATTTTGGAAAGTTTGAAAAATCTTGGAGATTTGTGAGATTAGGAAACTTGGAGTTTTGGATAAGGTAGGAATCTTGGAAGATTTGGGAACTACCTTAGTTATCTAATCTAGTCAAAATAGGATTATCTTGAGAATCTTGGAGATTTGGTAAATTGGGAAACTTAGAGTTTTGGACAAGATAGGAATCTTGGAAGATTTGTAACTATCTTAATTAACCAACTTAATCAAGATAAGAATTATAGATTACTTAGAACTCAAGTAAGAGTTAATTAATCTAAGAGATTAATTATTAATTCAAAATTAAATTAACTTGGATAATTTTTGTGAATTGAAATTAAAGGAGCCGATAAATTTACATTTATGCCCTTATGTGAATTTATGCATGTTCTTGAGTGAATATGTGGATTGGTCGATTTTGCCCCTAAGCCCTGTGTAGTTTTGGTTTATTTATTTTATGGGTTGTAATTAAATGGGCCTGATTGGTGCCCCTTGCTTGCGCAATTAAAATGTAATAGAATAGGGCCATTTTAAGTTATACTTAGTTTAGGCTTGGAGCCGAGAAGACCTCATGAAGACTTGGAGATCCACATGGAGGCCCATTACCTTGGAGGACACGGAGGCCCAATTCATTACATGGAGGCCCAATCAAGGAGGATATTACAAGAAGGCCCATGCATGTATGGGTTTGTAAAATTGTAATAGTTAGGACATTTAATTTCCACCCTAGACTGACCAATTGATCCATCGCATGGCTCGTGATGGATCGCATAGGATGGGCAATCGATCAATCATATCCTGCTAGGTGATGTATGTTTACTTATTATTCTTTGATGTATGTCATGCATGCTTAGAATAGATAACGTAAACAAGATAAAGCATAATCTGATGAGACCTCGTACAAGAAAATTGAAAAACCTCCAATTGAACTTTAAAAATCAATTATAATATTAAATCGAATAAACGGGCGCATATGAATGGTGTCTATGGTCCGAGCCTATCCAATTACTAGGTCTTAAGCATATTGTACGAATATATCTCGATGTCTCACGAGTCGTGGGTCGAGCTATAGGAAGATAATATGTTTATTGCCTCGATGCACAGTTTAGTGCCAAGGGAGGGGATAGCAAGGTTCTAGGCGCTGTCTCACGAGTCGTGGGGCGTCTAGGATTGAACTATTTCTCTCCACGAGTATTGGACATGATTTAACGCTAGTAAATATGGATGTCTCACGAGTCGTGGGTCCATAAAGAAAACCGAGGCTAAATGAACTCAAGGGTTAGCTGCGATGGTTAACCGGCGACGTGATCGCCCACCAAGTGGATCTAATAGTATGGCCAACGAGTCGTGGGTACTAGAAGATTGCATTTGGGCCTTGAGCCCGCTAGGATATTTTAATATTCCCGAAACTTATGTGGGGGCATAAGATTTTGATTAAAATAGTGGGAGTAATTTACAAATAAAAACCATGTTTGTAAATTGTGCATTTAAAATTAATCATTCGCGTAATTATTTCTTCTATCGTCTTTTTGTAGATATAATGTCTAAGAATCCGATTTCCATCATACTTGAACAAAACAAATTGACTGGACCCAACTTTCATGGATGGGTCAGAAACCTTAAGATCATTCTAGCTTCTGAGAAACGATCTTTTGTCCTTGATGGGCCCCCACCTGAAATTGTTTTGGATGCTAGTGACACTGAGAAAGAGGCTACTGACTTGTGGCACGACGATGACTTACAGTCACGTTGTCTTATGCTTGCATCCATGTCGAATGAGCTTCAAAAGCAGCATGAGCATATGAAATCTGCTTTTGAAATCTACACACACCTCAATGGCCTCTTTGGGGTGCAAAGTAGATATGAGCGGTATGAAACTGCTAAGACTCTGCAACAAACGAGGATGGCAGAGGGTACTGATGTCCGCTCTCACTGTATCAAAATGATTGGGCTTATTGAAAAGCTTGGTCAACTTGAGGTGAAAATGGACAAGTCGTACTGCCAGGATATAATCCTCCAATCGTTGCCAAGATCATTCGAGCAATTCGTAGTGAACTACAACATGCACAAGATGAATGTTGAACTTCACGAGTTGGCAAATATGCTCGCCACTGCAGAGGCTTCCATGAAAAGAGAGAAGCCAGTGATGGTTGCTACTTCCACCCAATCGAGGTCTAAGAGGACCATGAAAGGGAAGGGGAAGGGAAATGCTCCTCCGAGCAAAGCGAAAGGACCATCTGGGCCCATAGGAAAGGGAAAGAAGCGAAAAGCTTCTACTGGTGAACAGAAATGTTTCTACTGCAAGAAACCTGGACACTGGAAGAGGAACTGCAAGGAGTTCTTAGAGAGCTCCAAAGGTATATTCCTTGTCGAAGTTAATTTATCAATTAACTGTGCATCTTGGGTGTTGGACACTGCTTGTGGTTCTCATCTTTGTAATGATTTACAGGTGATGGGAGCAACAAGGCCACTTAGGCCTGGGGATTGGATCCTACGATTTGGCAATGGAGCTAGAGCTGCTGCCGAGGCCATAGGCGAAGTGGAGTTAGACTTAGGTGGTAATAAGTTAGTCCTTAGGAACGTTCTTTATGTACCTGGATTGGTGAAAAACATTATTTCTATTCCTGTTTTAGATAATGAAGGTTTTAATTTTAATATTAATAAAGGTTCCTTTTCATTATTTATGAATGATCATTTGTTTTTCACTGGTACATTAAGAGATGGACTATACACCATAGAACTACCTAAATTAGTTATGCACGTACAACAAAACAAAAGAAAACAAGATAATGAAATTTCTGCCCAATTATGGCACGCTCGACTTGGACATATATCCAAGTCAAGGATTCAAAAGTTAGCATCATCTGGCGCGCTTGAAATCAAGCACATTCCTGTTTCTGACGTATGTGGACCACTAAGAAAAAGCGCCCGAGGGGGCTACGACTACTTCATCACCTTCACTGACGACTATAGTCGTTATGGATACGTGTTCTTGCTGAAACACAAGTCTGAAGCTTTTGAGCGATTCAAAGAATTCAAGATGGAAGTAGAGAATCAACTTGGTCATACGATAAAGGCTCTTCGTTCTGACCGAGGTGGAGAATTTCTTAGTAACGAATTTCTGAAATATCTTGTAGAGCATGGAATATTATCTCAGTGGACTCCTCCTGCTACACCACAATTAAATGGAGTAGCTGAGAGAAGGAATCGAACCTTGATGGATATGGTTCGATCCATGATGAGTGCCACTGACCTTCCTCTTTCATTTTGGGGACATGCCCTCCTCACGGCAACGAAGATACTAAATATGGTACCTTCTAAATCCGTACAAAAGACACCATACGAATTATGGTTTGGCAAGGCACCCTCATACGCATTCATGCGCATATGGGGATCTCCCGCTTACGTCAAAAAGCTAGTGGTAGATAAATTGGAAACAAAATCCACTTTGTGCAAATTCGTGGGGTATCCAGAAAACTCGATAGGATACGAGTTCTATGATCCTACGAGACAAACTACGTTTGTCTCAAGGAACGCACACTTCTTAGAGAAGGATTTCTTGGTGGACAAGAAAGAACATAACATAGAACTGGATGAGGTCACTGAAGCTGAAAAGGCTGAAGAAGTCGAACAAGCTGACCCATCACCACAGGCAGTGGGAGAACAAGAGCATGAAAGTGCACCAGTAAGTACACCAATACTTCGTAGGTCAGAAAGACAACGTAGAGAACCCGAAAGGTACTACGGTCTGCTGCATGAGACTGGACAGTCTCTGACCGACCCAAGGACTTACGATGAAGCTATGTTGGACATAGATTCGGGAAAGTGGCGCGAAGCCATGGAATCCGAATTGGACTCCATGCACTCAAACAAGGTCTGGACCTTGGTAGATCCACCAGTGGGAGTGACTCCCGTGGGTTGCAAGTGGATCTATAAGCGAAAGCTAGGAGTGAACGGAGAGGTAATAACCTACAAGGCGCGACTAGTGGCAAAAGGATACACTCAAAGACCAGGCATTGACTTTGAGGAAACCTTCTCGCCCATCGCAATGCCTAAATCCATTCGAATCTTGCTAGCCATAGCTGCGTGGTATAACTACGAGATATGGCAGATGGATGTAAAGACCGCCTTCCTCAATGGAGACATTGATAAGGAGATCTACATGGAGCAACCAAAAGGATATGCATCCAAAGGAGATGAGCACAAGGTGTGCAAACTCCAGAGGTCCATTTATGGACTGAAGCAAGCTTCCCGAAGTTGGAACATCCGTTTCGATGAAACAATCCAAACTTTTGGATTCATCAAAAACTTGTTCGAACCTTGTGTGTACAAGAAGATCAGTGGGAGTACAGTTGAATTTTTGGTGCTTTACGTTGATGACATCCTTCTCATTGGAAACAATGTAAAGGTGTTATCCGAAACGAAAGCATGGTTGTCTACACAATTCTCAATGAAGGATTTGGGAGAAGCATCCTTTGTACTAGGTATAAGGATCTACCGAGATAGATCAAAAGGACTGCTGGGCCTCTCCCAATCACAGTACATAGAGAAAATACTGAAGAGATTCCGTATGGAAGAATCCAAGAGAGGATTACTTCCAATGAGACATGGTATTGCACTCTCTAAGTCTATGGCCCCAAAGACGCCTGAAGAGAGAAGCAATATGTCTCAAATACCATATGCCTCCGCTATAGGAAGCATAATGTATGGTATGCTATGTACTAGACCAGACGTGGCGTACGCATTAAGCGTTACGAGTCGCTATCAGTCTGATCCAGGAGAGCAGCACTGGATAGCCGTAAAGGCAATTCTGAAGTACCTGAGAAGGACTAAGGAATTGTTCTTGGTATACGGTGGAGGAGAATTGAAATTGGAAGGCTTTACAGATTCGAGCTTCCAATGCGATGTAGACGATTTCAAGTCAACATATGGATACGTATTTTGCTTCAATGGTGGTGCGGTAAGCTGGAAAAGTTCCAAGCAAGAAACTACCGCAGATTCAACCACCGAAGCAGAGTACATTGCAGCATGTGAAGCTGCAAAGGAAGGTGTTTGGATGAAAAACTTCATCCAGGAATTGGATGTGATACCTAGCATTGCTGAGCCCATTACTATCTTCTGTTATAATAATGGAGCAATAGCGCAAGCAAAGGAGCCGAGATCTCATCAGAAATCCAAGCACGTACTCATACGATACCATTTGATAAGGGATATCATTGGTAGAGGAGACATAAAGATGGAACGTGTCGACTCGGAAGATAATACCGCGGACCCGCTTACGAAGCCACTGCCTCATCAAAAGGCATACGAGAAACATCTGATAAAGATGGGACTCAAGAACATAGAAAGTTGGCTTTAGGACAAGTGGGAGATTGATAGAATAGTGTCCGGCAAGCCAACTGTATGGCTGCCATTTATTGTAATAAATAAAGGAACTATTCAATTTAGATTAATAAATGCATCTTTATTATATGGTCATCTTTATCTTATGTAATAATTATCTACGCATAAGGATATAAGTCCTTAGATCACAGGGCTATGGGACAACCCGTGGACTGATCTCCAAGGCCGTGATCTAGAACATATTCAAGAGTCGTAGAATCCAATCGAGATGGGACATCGTTGGATTCGGTTAGACTCTCACTAATGTGTATATTCCGATGAACTGGAGGACGCTGGGGTCCACGAGCGTGACTGGGATAGTCGATACACATAAGTGGGTGACTTGCCGGGATGGCAAGTGCACTGAATACCCCAATTAGGAAATAACTCACCATGGAAGCGGTAGTCGCATATCGGAGTTGAAGTTATTCCTATTTACAACAGTATACGAGGAATGATCCCCAAACACTTGAGGTGATAGGGTTTATCTGGTGCGAGAACGTCTATACTTAGATGTGAGTTCCGACCGACTGGAGAACGCCAGAAAGTCTCTGTGGATACGTTGGGTATAGAGGGACTCGTATGCAGGTTCATATCATCAACAAAGGATCCATTGACCCGACTTGATAGGTTGGGAAATTCTCCTATGGATTTCTGTGAGAAATTAATTCTGGTAAAATCCTTGGCCGAGGTATCTGACGGCTTTATGAAAGTAGCTCATAAAGATTAAGTCAAAGAGAATTATTTCGAGATCAGAATGCATAAAGTCAAAACAAAATAAAAGGGAACCGATGAAAAAAATCCATACCCTTAAGTATTGACTGGGAGATCGATCGATGGAGAGATTATAGCGTATATGGAAATTGTAAATGATTAAAAGGTTCACTGAATTAATTCACCAGTGATTGGGCTCCATGGGCTTGTGGCCAGACATCGACCGTGGAGTGTGGGAGAATTCCCAAATTAGCAGGGGTGCTAATTTTGGAATGATCAGTCGACAGAGTGTTCGATTGATTTAGAGTATTTAATACTCGAGTAATTGAATGAATATTTAATTATAACCCACGGCCAATTATGTGGTGAACCTACGGGGGCATACACAATACACATGAAGCGAAAGCGAGGAAATGAAGAACAACTGAGTCAACTAAATCGACTGGGTCGATTGGGGTGACTGGGTCGACCCGGTCGACCCAATTAGAGCGAAAGTGATCCAATTGGAATTGGATCAATACTGGAAATTAAATTGGATTTAATTTGTGAGTTAGTTAATTAAATTGGATTTAATTAATAATGGGAATATTTAATTAAATAGACTTAGAGTCTAATTTAATTAAATGAGAAAGAAATAAATTAATTGGGCTATTTAATTGGGAATTAAATAAAGACCCAATTAATTAAATCTAGTATGGGCCATGAATTAATTAGAAGACTTAGTCTTCCAATTAATAGGGCCATGGCCCATGTAGGAGAATTAGAAGACTTGGGAGTCCTAATCCTAGGAGGATTAGGATGATGAGATTCCTATAAGTAGAAGACTTAAGGACATATCTCATACACACTAATCAAGAGCCAAAAGCCAAGTCAAGAAAATTCTCTCCCTCTCTCCCTAGTGATCGGCCGAACCACTTATTCCTTTTGGAAGAATTTTTCGATTTCGTTTTCGTTCCAATCTTGTTCTCTAATCCTAGATATTAATATATCCTATGTTCTAGCCGATTAGGATATATTATATTTCGTGATATTGTGGTGTATCAACTCGTAGAGGCGCAACACGTGGGGCGCTACAACAAAGCTTGGATCGATTCTACCGAGGGAGAAAAACGCATCGACTTTGCTAGTTACTTGGATTTGCTAGGAGACAGGTATAATTTGGATCTAATAATTCTTGTCGTTTAATATTCATATATATACAACCAGTTTAGTATCCTGGCAAGATTCCGTAAGAGGTCCTTAAATTTTTGTTTTCCGCTGCCTGAAGGGCTGTTTATCTTACCGAATCCCAACAATAACGTCTCAAAATAAGCTAAATCAGTGTCAGAAAAAACAAAGCAAATGACTCTTAAGTGCTTAATATATTATTTTTTTATTTCCCAAAACAGGAAATTTCAAAAATAAGGAAATTTTTTGTGTCACGAAAATCGAGCACTGCAAAATGACGTATCAAAATAAGCTAAAATAATTGTCCGAAAAACAAAGCAAATGACTCCTAAGTGCTTAATATGTTATTTTTTGACTTCCCAAAACATGAAATTTCAAAAAAAAGGAAAATCTTCCTGTCACGAAAATTGAGGCCCGAAATATAACGTCTCAAAATAAGCTAAATCAAAGTTAGAAAAAACAAAATAAATGACTCCTAAGTGCTTAACATGGTATTTTTTGACTTCCCAAAACTTAAAATTACAAAAAAATGGAAATTTTTTGTGTCAGGAAAATTGAGCACTACAAAATGACGTATCAAAATATGATAAAATAAGTGTCCGAAAAACAAAGCAAATGACTCCTAAGTGCTTAATATGTTATTTTTTGACTTCCCAAAACATGAAATTTCAAAAAAAATGAAATTTTTCCTGTCACGAAAATCGAACCCCGAAATATAAAGTCTCAAAATAAGCTAAATCAGGGTCAGAAAAAACAAAACAAATGACTCCTAAGTGCTTAACATGGTATTTTTTGACTTCCCAAAACAAAAAAAACCAAAAAAAAAAAAAGGAAACTTTTCGTATCACGGAAATCGAGCACCGAAAAATATCGTCTCAAAATAAGCAAAAATTAGTGTCCGTAAAACAAAGCAAATGATTCTTAAGTGCTTAATATGTTATTTTTTTACTTCACAAAACTTAAAATTTCAATAAAAAGGAAATTTTTTGTGTCACGAAAGCATTACAAAATGACGTGTCAAAATAAGCTAAAATAAGTGTCCGCAAAACAGAGCAAATGACTCCTAAGTACTCAATATGTTATTTTTTGACTACCCAAAACTTAAAATTTCAAAAAAAAGGAAATTTTTTGTGTCACGTAAATCGAGCACTGCAAAACGACGTCTCAAAATAAGCTAAATCAGTGTCAGAAAAAACAAAGCAAATGACTCCTAAGTGCTTAATATGTTATTTTTTATTTCCCAAAACATGTAATTTCAAAAATAAGGAAATTTTTTGTGTCACGAAAATCAAGCACTGCAAAACGACGTCTCAAAATAAGCTAAATCAGTGTCAGAAAAAACAAAGCAAATGACTCCTAAGTGCTTAATATGTTATTTTTTATTTCCCAAAACATGTAATTTCAAAAATAAGGAAATTTTTTGTGTCACGAAAATCAAGCACTGCTAAATGACATATAAAAATAAGCTAAAATAAGTGTCCGAAAAACAAAGCAAATGACTCCTAAGTTCTTAATATGTTATTTTTTGACTTCCCAAAACATGAAATTTCAAAAAAAAAGGAAAGTTTTGTGTCAGGAAAATCGAGCCCCGAAATACAACGTCTCAAAATAAGCTAAATGAGGGTCAGAAAAAACAAAACAAATGACTCCTAAGTGCTTAATATGTTATTTTTTGACTTCCCAAAACATGAAATTTCAAAAAAAATGAAACTTTTCGGGATACGAAAATCGAGCCCCTAAATATAACGTCTCAAAATAAGCTAAAATTAATGTCCGAAAAACAAAGCAAATGACTCCCAAGTACTCAATATGTTATTTTTTGATTACACAAAAATCAAAATTTCAAAAAAAAAGGGAAATTTTTTGTGTCACGAAAATCGAGCACTGCAAAATGACATCTGTAAATAAGCTAAAATAAGTGTCCGAAAAATAAAGCAAATGACTCCTAAGTGCTGAATATGTTATTTTTTGACTTCCCAAAACATGAGATTTCAAAAAAAAGGAAATTTTTCCTGTCACGAAAATCGAGCCCCGAAATATAAC
This sequence comes from Penstemon davidsonii, assembly GCA_034814905.1. Classification (NCBI taxonomy): domain Eukaryota; kingdom Viridiplantae; phylum Streptophyta; class Magnoliopsida; order Lamiales; family Plantaginaceae; genus Penstemon; species Penstemon davidsonii. The sequence goes on along the minus strand of JAYDYQ010001250.1, from coordinate 111,932 downwards.
GTCTCAAAATAAGCTAAAATTAGTGTCCGAAAAACAAAGCAAATGACTCCCAAGTACTCAATATGTTATTTTTTGACTACCCAAAACTTAAAATTTCAAAAAAATGGGAAATTTTTTGTGTCACGAAAATCGAGCACTGCAAAATGTCGTCTGTAAATAAGCTAAAATAAGTGTCCGAAAAACAAAGCAAATGACTCCTAAGTGCTTAATATGTTATTTTTTGACTTTCCAAAACATGATATTTCAAAAAAAAGGAAATTTTTCCTGTCACGAAAATCGAGCCCCGAAATATAACATCTCAAAATATGCTAAATCAAAGTCAGAAAAAACAAAACAAATGACTCCTAAGTGCCTAACATGGTATTTTTTGACTTCCCAAAACTTAAAATTTCAAAAAAAAGGAAATTTTTTGTGTCACGAAAATCGAGCACTGCAAAATGACGGATCAAAATAAGCTAAAATAAGTGTCCGAAAAACATATCAAATGATTCCTAAGTGCTTAATATGTTAATTTTTGACATCCCAAAACATGAAATTTAAAAAATAAGGAAATTTTTCCAGTCACGAAAATCGAGCCCCGAAATATAACGTCTCAAAATAAGCTAAATTAGTGTCAGAAAAAACAAAGCAAATGACTCTTAAGTGCTTAATATGTTATTTTTTGACTTCCCAAAACATGAAATTTCAAAAATAAGGAAATTTTTTGTGTCACGAAAATCGAGTACTGCAAAATGAGGTATCAAAATATGCTAAAATAATTGTCCGAAAAACAAAGCAAATGACTCCTAAGCGCTTAATATGTTATTTTTTGACTTCCCAAAACATGAAATTTCAAAAAAAAGGAAATTTTTCCTGTCACGAAAATCGAGCCCCGAAATATAACGTCTCAAAATAAGCTAAATGAGGGTCAGAAAAAACAAAACAAATAACTCCTAAGTGCTTAACATGGTATTTTTTGACTTCCCAAAACTTAAAATTACAAAAAAAAGGAAATTTTTTTGTGTCAGGAAAATCGAGCACTACAAAATGACGTATCAAAATATGATAAAATAAGTGTCCGAAAAACAAAGCAAATGACTCCTAAGTGCTTAATATGTTATTTTTTGACTTCCCAAAACATGAAATTTCAAAAAAAATGAAATTTTTCCTGTCACGAAAATCGAACCCCGAAATATAACGTCTCAAAATAAGCTAAATCAGGGTCAGAAAAAACAAAACAAATGACTCTTAAGTGCTTAACATGGTATTTTTTGACTTCCCAAAACATAAAATATCAAAAAAAAAAAGGAAAATTTTCGTATAACGGAAATCGAGCACCGAAAAATATCGTCTCAAAATAAGCAAAAATTAGTGTCCGTAAAACAAAGCAAATGATTCTTAAGTGCTTAATATGTTATTTTTGTACTTCACAAAACTTAAAATTTCAATAAAAAGGAAATTTTTTGTTTCACGAAAGCATTACAAAATGACGTGTCAAAATAAGCTAAAATAAGTGTCCGCAAAACAAAGCAAATGATTCCTAAGTACTCAATATGTTATTTTTTAACTACCCAAAACTTAAAATTTCAAAAAAAAGGAAATTTTTTGTCTCACGAAAATCGAGCACTGCAAAATGACGTCTCAAAAATAAGCTAAAATCAGTGTCCGAAAAACAAAGCAAAAGACTCCTAAGTGCTTAATATGTTATTTTTTATTTCCCAAAACATGAAATTTCAAAAATAAGGAAATTTTTTGTGTCACGAAAATCGAGAACTGCATAATGACGTATCAAAATAAGCTAAAATAGGTGTCCGAAAAACAAAGCAAATGACTCCTAAGTTCTTAATATGTTATTTTTTGACTTCCCAAAACATGAAATTTCAAAAAAAAAAGGAAATTTTTCCTGTCACGAAAATCGAGCCCCGAAATATAACGTCGCAAAATAAGCTAAAGCAGTGCCAGAAAAAACAAAACAAATGACTCCTAAGTGCTTAACATGGTATTTTTTGGCTTTCCAAAACTTAAAATTTCAAAAAAAAGGAAATTTTTTGTGTCACGAAAATCGAGCACTGCAAAATGACGTATCAAAATAAGCTAAAATAAGTGTCCAAAAAACAAAGCAAATGATTCCTAAGTGCTTAATATGTTATTTTTTGACATCCCAAAACATGAAATTTAAAAAATAAGGAATTTTTTCCAGTCACGAAAATCGAGCCCCGAAATATAACGTCTCAAAATAAGCTAAATCAGTGTCAGAAAAAACAAAGCAAATGACTCTTAAGTGCTTAATATGTTATTTTTTTATTTTCCAAAACAGGAAATTTCAAAAATAAGGAAATTTTTTGTGTCACGAAAATCGAGCACTGCAAAATGACGTATCAAAATAAGCCAAAATAATTGTCCGAAAAACAAAGCAAATGACTCCTAAGTGCTTAATATGTTATTTTTTGACTTCCCAAAACATGAAATTTCAAAAAAAAGGAAAATCTTCCTGTCACGAAAATTGAGGCCCGAAATAGAACGTCTCAAAATAAGCTAAATCAATGTTAGAAAAAACAAAATAAATGACTCCTAAGTGCTTAACATGGTATTTTTTGACTTCCCAAAACTTAGAATTACAAAAAAAAGGAAATTTTTTGTGTCAGGAAAATCGAGCACTACAAAATGAGTTATCAAAATATGCTAAAATAAGTGTCCGAAAAACAAAGCAAATGACTCCTAAGTGCTTAATATGTTATTTTTTGACTTCCCAAAACATGAAATTTCAAAAAAAAATGAAATTTTTCCTGTCACGAAAATCGAACCCCGAAATATAACGTCTCTAAATAAGCTAAATCAGGGTCAGAAAAAACAAAACAAATGACTCCTAAGTGCTTAACATGGTATTTTTTGACTTCCCAAAACATAAAATATCAAAAAAAAAAGGGAAAATTTTCGTATAACGGAAATCGAGCACTGAAAAATATCGTCTCAAAATAAGCAAAAATTAATGTCCGTAAAACAAAGCAAATGATTCTTAAGTGCTTAATATGTTATTTTTTTACTTCAAAAAACTTAAAATTTCATTAAAAAGGAATTTTTTTGTGTCACGAAAGCATTACAAAAGGACGTGTCAAAATAAGCTAAAATAAGTGTCAGCAAAACAATGCAAATGACTCCTAAGTTCTCAATATATTATTTTTTGACTACCCAAAACTTAAAATTTCAAAAAAAAGAAATTTTTTGTGTCCCGTAAGTCGAGGACTGCAAAATGACGTCTCAAAATAAGCTAAATCAGTGTCAGAAAAAACAAAGCAAATGACTCCTAAGTGCTTAATATGTTATTTTTTATTTCCCAAAACATGAAATTTCAAAAATAAGGAAGTTTTTTGTGTCACGAAAATCGAGCACTGCTAAATGACATATAAAAATAAGCTAAAATAAGTGTCCGAAAAACAAAGCAAATGACTCCTAAGTTCTTAATATGTTATTTTTTGACTTCCCAAAACATGAAATTTCAAAAAAAAGGAAATTTTTCCTGTCACGAAAATCGAGCCCCGAAATATAACGTCTCAAAATAAGCTAAATCAGGGTTAGAAAAAACAAAACAAATGACTCCTAAGTGCTTAACATGGTATTTTTTGACTTCCCAAAACTTAAAATTTCAAAAAAAAAGGAAAGTTTTATGTCAGGAAAATCGAGCACTACAAAATGACGTATCAAAATATTCTAAAATAAGTGTCCGAAAAACAAAGCAAATGACTCCTAAGTGCTTAATATGTTATTTTTTGACTTCCCAAAACATGAAATTTCAAAAAAAATGAAACTTTTCGGGATACGAAAATCGAGCCCTTAAATATAACGTATCAAAATAAGCTAAAATAAGTGTCCGAAAAACAAAGCAAATGACTCCCAAGTACTCAATATGTTATTTTTTGACTACCCAAAATTTAAAATTTAACAAAAAAGGGAAATTTTTGGTGTCACGAAAATCGAGCACTGCAAAATGACGTCTGCAAATAAGCTAAAATAAGTGTCCGAAAAACAAAGCAAATGACTCCTAAGTGCTTAATATGTTATTTTTTTACTTCCCAAAACATGAAATTTCAAAAAAAATGAAATTTTTCCTGTCACGAAAATCGAACCCCGAAATATAACGTCTCTAAATAAGCTAAATCAGGGTCAGAAAAAACAAAACAAATGACTCCTAAGTGCTTAACATGGTATTTTTTGACTTCCCAAAACATAAAATATCAAAAAAAAAGAGGAAAATTTTCGTATAACGGAAATCGAGCACTGAAAAATATCGTCTCAAAATAAGCAAAAATTAGTGTCCGTAAAACAAAGCAAATGATTCTTAAGTGCTTAATATGTTATTTTTTTACTTCAAAAAACTTAAAATTTCATTAAAAAGGAATTTTTTTGTGTCACGAAAGCATTTTAAAAGGACGTGTCAAAATAAGCTAAAATAAGTGTCAGCAAAACAAAGCAAATGACTCCTAAGTTCTCAATATATTATTTTTTGACTACCCAAAACTTAAAATTTCAAAAAAAAGGAAATTTTTTGTGTCACGTAAATCGAGCACTGCAAAATGACGTCTCAAAATAAGCTAAATCAGTGTCAGAAAAAACAAAGCAAATGACTCCTAAGTGCTTAATATGTTATTTTTTATTTCCCAAAACATGAAATTTCAAAAGTAAGGAAATTTTTTCTGTCACGAAAATCGAGCACTGCTAAATGACATATAAAAATAAGCTAAAATAAGTGTCCGAAAAACAAAGCAAATGACTCCTAAGTACTCAATATGTTATTTTTTGACTACCCAAAATTTAAAATTTCAAAAAAAAAGGGAAATTTTTTGTGTCACGAAAATCGAGCACTGCAAAATGACATCTGTAAATAAGCTAAAGTAAGTGTTCGAAAAATAAAGCAAATGACTCCTAAGTGCTTAATATGTTATTTTTTGACTTCCCAAAACATGAGATTTCAAAAAAAAGGCAATTTTTCCTGTCACGAAAATCGAGCCCCGAAATATAACGTCTCAAAATAAGCTAAAATTAGTGTCCGAAAAACAAAGCAAATGACTCCCAAGTACTCAATATGTTATTTTTTGACTACCCAAAACTTAAAATTTCAAAAAAAAGGGAAATTTTTTGTGTCACGAAAATGGGGCACTTCAAAATGACGTATCAAAATAAGCTAAAATAATTGTCCGAAAAACAAAGCAAATGACTCCTAAGTGCTTAATATGTTATTTTTTGACTTCCCAAAACATGATATTTCAAAAAAAAGGAAATTTTTCCTGTCACGAAAATCGAGCCCCGAAATATAACATTTCAAAATATGCTAAATCAATGTCAGAAAAAACAAAACAAATGACTCCTAAGTGCTTAACATGGTATTTTTTGACTTCCCAAAACTTAAAATTTTAAAAAAAGGAAATTTTTTGTGTCACGAAAATCGAGCACTGCAAAATGACGTATCAAAATAAGCTAAAATAAGTGTCCGAAAAACAAAGCAAATGATTCCTAAGTGCTTAATATGTTATTTTTTGACATCCCAAAACATGAAATTTAAAAAATAAGGAAATTTTTCCAGTCACGAAAATCGAGCCCCGAAAATATATCGTCTAAAAACAGGCTAAATCAGGGTAAGAAAAAAAAAAGAAATTGACCCTTAAGTGCTTAATATGTTATTTTTTTATTTCCCAAAACTGGAAATTTCAAAAATAAGGAAATTTTTTGTGTCACGAAAATCGAGCACTGCAAAATGACGTATCAAAATAAGCTAAAATAAGTGTCCGAAAAACAAAGCAAATGATTCCTAAGTGCTTAATATGTTATTTTTTGACATCCCAAAACATGAAATTTAAAAAATAAGGAAATTTTTCCAGTCACGAAAATCGAGCCCCGAAATATAACGTCTCAAGATAAGCTAAATCAGTGTCAGAAAAAACAAAGCAAATGACTCTTAAGTGCTTAATATGTTATTTTTTTATTTCCCCAAACAGGAAATTTCAAAAATAAGGAAATTTTTTGTGTCACGAAAATCGAGCACTGCAAAATGACGTATCAAAATAAACTAAAATAAGTGTCCGAAAAACAAAGCAAATGACTCCTAAGTGCTTAATATGTTATTTTTTGACTTCCCAAAATAAGAAATTTAAAAAAAAAGGAAAATCTTCATGTCACGAAAATTGAGGCCCGAAATATAACGTCTCAAAATAAGCTAAATCAATGTTAGAAAAAACAAAATAAATGACTCCTAAGTGCTTAACATGGTATTTTTTGACTTCCCAAAACTTAAAATTACAAAAAAAAGGAAATTTTTAGTGTCAGGAAAATCGAGCACTACAAAATGACGTATCAAAATATGATAAAATAAGTGTCCGAAAAACAAAGCAAATGACTCCTAAGTGCTTAATATGTTATTTTTTGACTTCCCAAAACATGAAATTTCAAAAAAAAATGAAATTTTTCCTGTCACGAAAATCGAACCCCGAAATATAACGTCTCAAAATAAGTTAAATCAGGGTCAGAAAAAACAAAACAAATGACTCCTAAGTGCTTAACATGGTATTTTTTGACTTCCCAAAACATAAAATATCAAAAAAAAAACAGGAAACTTTTCGTATAACGGAAATCGAGCACCGAAAAACATCGTCTCAAAATAAGCAAAAATTAGTGTCCGTAAAACAAAGCAAATGATTCTTAAGTGCTTAATATGTTATTTTTTTACTTCACAAAACTTAAAATTTCATTAAAAAGGAAATTTTGTGTGTCACGAAAGCATTACAAAATGACGTGTCAAAATAAGCTAAAATAAGTGTCCGCAAAACAAAGCAAATGACTCCTAAGTACTCAATATATTATTTTTGACTACCCAAAACTTAGAATTTCAAAAAAAAGGAAATTTTTTGTGTCACGTAAATCGAGCACTGCAAAATGACGTCTCAAAATAAGCTAAATCAGTGTCAGAAAAAACAAAGCAAATGACACCTAAGTGCTTAATATGTTATTTTTTATTTCCCAAAACATGAAATTTCAAAAATAAGGAAATTTTTTGTGTCACGAAAATCGAGCACTGCTAAATGACATCTAAAAATAAGCTAAAATAAGTGTCCGAAAAACAAAGCAAATGACTCCTAAGTTCTTAATATGTTATTTTTTGCCTTCCCAAAACATGAAATTTCAAAAAAAAGGAACTTTTTCCTGTCACGAAAATCTAGCCCCGAAATATAACGTCTCAAAATAACCTAAATCAGGGTCAGGAAAAATAAAACAAATGACTCCTAAGTGCTTAACATGGTATTTTTTGACTTCCCAAAACTTAAAATTTCAAAAAAAAAGGAAAGTTTTGTGTCAGGAAAATCGAGCACTACAAAATGACGTATCAAAATATTCTAAAATAAGTGTCCGAAAAACAAAGCAAATGACTCCTAAGTTCTTAATATGTTATTTTTTGACTTCCCAAAACATGAAATTTCAAAAAAAATGAAAATTTTCCTGATACGAAAATCGAGCCCCGAAATATAACGTCTCAAAATAAGCTAAAATTAGTGCCCAAAAAACAAAGCAAATGACCCCCAAGTACTCAATCTGTTATTTTTTGACTACCCAAAATTTAAAATTCCAAAAAAAAGGGGAAATTTTTTGTGTCACGAAAATCGAGCACTGCAAAATGACATCTGTAAATAAGCTAAAATAAGTGTCCGAAAAACAAAGCAAATGACTCCTAAGTGCTTAATATGTTATTTTTTGATTTCCCAAAACATGAGATTTCAAAAAAAAGGAAATTTTCCCTGTCACAAAAATCGAGCCCCGAAATATAACGTCTCAAAATAAGCTAAATCAATGTCAGAAAAAACAAAACAAATGACTCCTAAGTGCTTAACATGGTATTTTTTGACTTCCCAAAACTTAAAATTTCAAAAAAAAGGAAATTTTTTGTGTCACGAAAATCGAGCACTACAAAATGACGTATCAAAATATGCAAAAATAAGTGCCCGAAAAAAAAAGCAAATGACTCCTAAGTGCTTAATATGTTATTTTTTGACTTCCCAAAACATGAAATTTCAAAAAAAATGAAATTTTTCCTGTCACGAAAATCGAGCCCCGAAATATAACGTCTCAAAATAAGCTAAATCAGGGTCAGAAAAAACAAAACAAATGACTCCTAAGTTCTTAACATGGTACTTTTTGACTTCCCAAAACATAAAATATCAAAAAAAAAGGAAACTTTTCCTATAACGGAATCGAGCACCGAAAAATATCGTCTCAAAATAAGCAAAAATTAGTGTCCGAAAAACAAAGCAAATGATTCCTAAGTGCTTAATATGTTATTTTTTTACTTCACAAAACTTAAAATTTCAATAAAAAGGAAATTTTTTGTGTCACGAAAGCATTACAAAATGACGTGTCAAAATAAGCTAAAATAAGTGTCCGCAAAACAAAGCAATTGACTCCTAAGTACTCAATATGTTATTTTTTGACTACCCAAAACTTAAATTTCAAAAAAAAGGAAATTTTTTGTCTCACGAAAATCGAGCACTGCAAAATGACGTCTCAAAATAAGCTAAAATAAGTGTCCGAAAAACAAAACAAAAGACTCCTAAGTGCTTAATATGTTATTTTTTATTTCCCTAAACATGAAATTTCAAAAATAAGGAAATTTTTTGTGTCACGAAAATCGAGAACTGCAAAATGACGTATCAAAATAAGTGTCGGAAAAACAAAGCAAATGACTCCTCAGTGCTTAATATGTTATTTGTTGACTTCCCAAAACATGAAATTTAAAAAAAAACGAAATTTTTCCTGTCACGAAAATCGAGCCCCCAAATATAACGTCTCAAAATAAGCTAAATCAGTGTCAGAAAAAACAAAAAAAATGACTCCTAAGTGCTTAATATTGTATTTTTTGACTTTTCAAAACTTAAAATTTCAAAAAAAAGGAAATTTTTTGTGTCACGAAAATCGAACACTGTAAAATGACGTCTCAAAATAAGCTAAAATGGGTGTCCGAAAAACAAAGCAATTGACTCCTAAGTGCTTAATATGTTATTTTTTATTTCCCAAAACATGAAATTTCAAAAATAAGGAAATTTTTTGTGTCACGAAAATCGAGAACTGCAAAATGACGTATCAAAATAAGCTAAAATAAGTGTCCGAAAAACAAAGCAAATGACTCCTAAGTGCTTAATATGTTATTTTTTGACTTCCCAAAACATGAAATTTCAAAAAAAAGGAAACTTTTCGGGATACGAAAATCGAGCCCAGAAATATAACGTCTCAAAATAAGCTAAAATTAGTGTCCGAGAAACAAAACAAATGACTCCCAAGTACTCAATATGTTATTTTTTGACTACCCAAAACTTAAAATTTCAAAAAAAAAGGAAAGTTTTTTGTGTCACGAAAATCGAGCACTGCAAAATGACGTCTGAAAATAAGCTAAAATAAGTGTCCGAAAAACAAAGCAAATGACTCCTAAGTGCTTAATATGTTATTTTTTATATCCCAAACTTGGAATTTCAAAAATAAGTAAATTTTTTGTGTCACGAAAATCGAGCACTACAAAATGACATATAAAAATAAGCTAAAATGAGTGTTCGAAAAACAAAGCAAATGACTCCTAAGTGCTTAATATGTTATTTTTTGACTTCCCAAAACATGAAATTTCAAAAAAAGGGAAATTTTTCCTGTCCTGAAAATCGAGCCCGGAAATATAACGTCTCAAAATAAGTTAAATCAGTGTCAGAAAAAACAAATCAAATTACTCCTAAGTGCTTAATATGTTATTTTTTGACTTCCCAAAACTTATAATATAAAAAAAAAAAAAAGAATTTTTGTGTGTAACGAAAATCGAGCACCGAAAAATGACGTCTCAAAATAAGCTAAAATTAGTGTACGAAAACAAAGCAAATGACTCCTTAGTGCTTAATATGTTATTTTTTAACTTCCCAAAATAGGAAATTTCAAAAAAAATGAAACTTTTCGGGATACGAAAATCGAGCCCCGAAATTACGTCTCAAAATAAGCTTAATCAGGGTCAGAAAAAACAAAACAAATGACTCCTAAGTGCTTAACATGTTATTTCATGACTTCCCAAAACATGGAATTTCAAAAAAAATGAAATTTTGTAGCTCACTAAAATCAAGCCCCGAAAAATGTTGTCTCCAAATCAGCAAAACTAGTTTCCGAAAACAACGCAAATGTCTCCTAAGTGCTTAATATATTATTTTTTGACTTCCCAAAACTTGAAATTTAAAAAAAAAGGAAACTTTTTGTGTCACGAAAATCGATCCCCGAAATATAACGTCTCAAAATAAGCTAAATCAGGGTAAGAAAAAACAAAACAAATGACTCCTAAGTAGTTAATATGTTATTTTTTGACTTCCCAAAACTTATAATTTCAAAAAAATTATAAGTTTTGGTAAGTAAAAAAATAAGCTAAAATTAGTGTCCGAAAAACAAAGCAAATGACTTCCAAGTACTCAATATGTTATTTTTTGACTACCCAAAACTTAAAATTTAAAAAAAAAAGAGAATTTTTTTGTGTCACGAAAATCGAGCACTGCAAAATGACGTCTGAAAATAAGCTAAAATAAGTGTTCGAAAAACAAAGCAAATGACTCCTAAGTGCTTAATATGTTATTTTTTATTTCCCAAAACATGAAATTTCAAAAATAAGGAAATTTTTTGTGTCACGAAAATCGAGCACTGCTAAATGACATATAAAAATAAGCTAAAATAAGTGTCCGAAAAACAAAGCAAATGACTCCTAAGTGCTTAATATGTTATTTTTTGACTTCCCAAAACATGAAATTTCAAAAAAAAGGAAATTTTTCCTGTCACGAAAATCGAGCCCCAAAATATAACGTCTTAAAAAAAGCAAGATGAGTATCAAAAAAAAAAAAATCAAGCGACTCAGAAGTGCTTAACATGGTATTTTGTGACTTCCCAAAACTTAAAATTTCAAAAAAAAGGAAATTTTTTGTGTCACGAAAATCGAGCACTGCAAAATGACGTCTCAAAATAAGCTAAAATAAGTGTCTGAAAAACAAAGCAAATGATTACTAAAGTGCTTAATATGTTATTTTTTGACTTCTCCAAACATGAAATTTCAAAAAATATTAAACTTTTCGGGACACGAAAATCGGGCCCCGAAATATAACGTCTCAAAATAAGCTAAATCAGGGTCAGAAAAAACAAAACAAATGACTCCTAAGTGCTTAATATGTTATATTTTGACTTCCCAAAACTAATAATTGCAAAAAAAAAATTAAATTTTGTTAGTAAAAAAAAATGAAACCCGAAAAATGACGTAATCAAATCAGCAAAACAAGTGTCCGAAAACAATGCAAATGGCTCCTAAGTGCTTAATATGTTATTTTTTGACTTCCCAAAACTTAGAATTTTAAAAAAAAAGGAAACTTTTTGTGTCACGAAAATCGAGCCCCGAAATATAACGTCTCAAAATAAGCTAAATCAGGGTCAGAAAAAACAAAACAAATGACTCCTAAGTGCTTAATATGTTATTTTTTTACATCCCAAAACTTATAATTTCAAAAAAATTATATGTTTTGGGAAGTAAAAAAATAAGCTAAAAGTAGTATCCGAAAAACAAAGCAAATGACTCCTAAGTACTCAATATGTTAATTTTGACTACCCAAAACATAAAATTTCAAAAAAAAAAGGAATTTTTTTGTGTCACGAAAATCGAGCACTGCAAAATGACCTATCAAAATAAGTTAAAATAAGTGTCCGAAAAACAAAGCAAATGACTCCTAAGTGCTTAATATGTTATTTTTTGACTTCCCAAAACAAGAGATTTCAAAAAAAAATGAAATTTTTCCTGTCACGAAAATCGAGCCCCGAAATATAACGTCTCAAAATAAGCTAAATCAGGGTCAGAAAAAACAAAACAAATGACTCCTAAGTGCTTAATATGTTATTTTTTATATCCCAAAACATGGAATTTCAAAAATAAGGAAATTTTTTGTGTCACGAAAATCTAGCACTACAAAATGACATATAAAAATAAGCTAAAATGAGTGTCCGAAAAACAAAGCAAATGACTCCTAAGTTCTTAATATGTTATTTTTTGACTTCCCAAAACTTGAAATTTCAAAAAAAGGGAAATTTTTCCTGTCCTGAAAATCGAGCCCGGAAATATAACGTCTCAAAATAAGCTAAATCAGTGTCAGAAAAAACAAATCAAATTACTCCTAAGTGCTTAATATGTTATTTTTTGACTTCCCAAAACTTATAATATAAAAAAAAAAGAATTTTTGTGTGTAACGAAAATCGAGCACCGAAAAATGACGTCTCAAAATAAGCTAAAATTAGTGTACGAAAACAAAGCAAATGACTCCTTAGTGCTTAATATGTTATTTTTTAATTTCCCAAAACAGGAAATTTAAAAACAACTGAAACTTTCGGGATACGAAAATCGAGCCCCGTAATTACGTCTCAAAATAAGCTTAATCAGGGTCAGAAAAAACAAAACAAATGACTCCTAAGTGCTTAACATGTTATTTCATGACTTCCCAAAACATGGAATTTCAAAAAAAATGAAATTTTGTAGCTCACAAAAATCAAGCCCCGAAAAATGTCGTCTCCAAATCAGCAAAACTAGTGTCCGAAAACAACGCAAATGTCTCCTAAGTGCTTAATATCTTATTTTTTGACTTCCCAAAACCTGAAATTTAAAAAAAAAAGGAAACTTTTTGTGTCACGAAAATCGAGCCCCGAAATAGAACGTCTCAATATAAGCTAATTCTTGGGAAGAAAAAACAAAACAAATGACTCCTAAGTATTCAATACGTTATTTTTTGACTTCCCAAAACTTATAATTTCAAAAAAATTATAAGTTTTGGTAAGTAAAAAAATAAGCTAAAATTAGTGTCCGAAAAACAAAGCAAATGACTTCCAAGTACTCAATATGTTATTTTTTGACTACCCAAAACTTAAAATTTCAAAAAAAAAGAGAATTTTTTTGTGTCACGAAAATCGAGCACTGCAAAATGACGTCTGAAAATAAGCTAAAATAAGTGTTCGAAAAACAAAGCAAATGACTCCTAAGTGTTTAATATGTTATTTTTTATTTCCCAAAACATGAAATTTCAAAAATAAGGAAATTTTTTGTGTCACGAAAATCGAGCACTGCTAAATGACATATAAAAATAAGCTAAAATAAGTGTCCGAAAAACAAAGCAAATGACTTCTAAGTGCTTAATATGTTATTTTTTGACTTCCCAAAACATGAAATTTCAAAAAAAAGGAAATTTTTCCTGTCACGAAAATCGAGCCCCGAAATATAACGTCTCAAAATAAGCTAAATTAGTGTCAGAAAAAAAAAAAACAAACGACTCCTAAGTGCTTAACATGGTATTTTTTGACTTCCCAAAACTTAAAATTTCAAAAAAAAGGAAATTTTTTTTGTCACGAAAATCGAGCACTGCAAAATGACGTCTCAAAATAAGCTAAAATAAGTGTCTGAAAAACAAAGCAAATGACTCCTAATTGCTTAATTTGTTATTTTTTATTTCCCTAAAACATTAAATTTCAGAAATAAGGAAATTTTTTGTGTCACGAAAATCGAGCACTGCAAAATAAGATAATATAAGTGTCCGAAAACCAAAGCAAATGATTACTAAAGTGCTTAATATGTTATTTTTTGACTTCTCAAAACATGAAATTTCAAAAAATATTAAACTTTTCGGGACACGAAAATCGGGCCCCGAAATATAACGTCTCAAAATAAGCTAAATTAGGGTCAGAAAAAACAAAACAAATGACTCCTAAGTGCTTAATATGTTATTTTTTGACTTCCCAAAACTAATAATTGCAAAAAAAAAATGAAATTTTGTAGGTCACAAAAATTGAACCCCGAAAAATGACGTCTCCAAATCAGCAAAACCAGTGTCCGAAAACAAAGCAAATGGCTCCTAAGTGCTTAATATGTTATTTTTTGACTTCCCAAAACATGAAATTTCAAAAAAAGGGAAATTTTTCCTATCCTGAAAATCGAGCCCGGAAATATAACGTCTCAAAATAAGCTAAATCAGTGTCAGAAAAAACAAATCAAATTACTCCTAAGTGCTTAATATGTTATTTTTTGACTTCCCAAAACTTATAATATAAAAAAAAAAAGAATTTTTGTGTGTAACGAAAATCGAGAACCGAAAAATGACGTCTCAAAATAAGCTAAAATTAGTGTACGAAAACAAAGCAAATGACTCCTAAGTGCTGAATATGTTATTTTGTAACTTCCCAAAACAGGAAATTTAAAAACAAATGAAACTTTTCGGGATACGAAAATCGAGCCCCGTAATTACGTCTCAAAATAAGCCTAATCAGGGTCAGAAAAAACAAAACAAATGACTCCTAAGTGCTTAACATGTTATTTCATGACTTCCCCAAACATGGCATTTCAAAAAAAATGAAATTTCGTAGCTCACAAAAATCAAGCCCCGAAAAATGTCGTCTCCAAATCAGCAAAACTAGTGTCCGAAAACAACGCAAATGTCTCCTAAGTGCTTAATATCTTATTTTTTGACTTCCCAAAACCTGAAATTTAAAAAAAAAAGGAAACTTTTTGTGTCAAGAAACTCGAGCCCCGAAATATAACGTCTCAAAATAAGCTAAATCAGGGAAAGAAAAAACAAAACAAATGACTCCTAAGTAGTTAATATGTTATTTTTTGACTTCCCAAAACTTATAATTTCAAAAAAATTATAAGTTTTGGTAAGTAAAAAAATAAGCTAAAATTAGTGTCCGAAAAACAAAGCAAATGACTTCCAAGTACTCAATATGTTATTTTTTGACTACCCAAAACTTAAAATTTCAAAAAAAAAGAGAATTTTTTTGTGTCACGAAAATCGAGCACTGCAAAATGACGTCTGAAAATAAGCTAAAATAAGTGTTCGAAAAACAAAGCAAATGACTCCTAAGTGTTTAATATGTTATTTTTTATTTCCCAAAACATGAAATTTCAAAAATAAGGAAATTTTTTGTGTCACGAAAATCGAGCACTGCTAAATGACATATAAAAATAAGCTAAAATAAGTGTCCGAAAAACAAAGCAAATGACTTCTAAGTGCTTAATATGTTATTTTTTGACTTCCCAAAACATGAAATTTCAATAAAAAGGAAATTTTTCCTGTCACGAAAATCGAGCCCCGAAATATAACGTCTCAAAATAAGCTAAATTAGTGTCAGAAAAAAAAAAAACAAACGACTCCTAAGTGCTTAACATGGTATTTTTTGACTTCCCAAAACTTAAAATTTCAAAAAAAAGGAAATTTTTTTTGTCACGAAAATCGAGCACTGCAAAATGACGTCTCAAAATAAGCTAAAATAAGTGTCTGAAAAACAAAGCAAATGACTCCTAATTGCTTAATTTGTTATTTTTTATTTCCCTAAAACATTAAATTTCAGAAATAAGGAAATTTTTTGTGTCACGAAAATCGAGCACTGCAAAATAAGATAATATAAGTGTCCGAAAAACAAAGCAAATGATTACTAAAGTGCTTAATATGTTATTTTTTGACTTCTCAAAACATGAAATTTCAAAAAATATTAAACTTTTCGGGACACGAAAATCGGGCCCCGAAATATAACGTCTCAAAATAAGCTAAATTAGGGTCAGAAAAAACAAAACAAATGACTCCTAAGTGCTTAATATGTTATTTTTTGACGTCCCAAAACTAATCATTGCAAAAAAAAAATGAAAGTTGGTAGGTCACAAAAATTGAACCCCGAAAAATGACGTCTCCAAAGCAGCAAAACCAGTGTCCGAAAACAAAGCAAACGGCTCCTAAGTGCTTAATATGTTATTTTTTGACTTCCCAAAACATGAAATTTCAAAAAAAGGGAAATTTTTCCTATCCTGAAAATCGAGCCCGGAAATATAACGTCTCAAAATAAGCTAAATCAGTGTCAGAAAAAACAAATCAAATTACTCCTAAGTGCTTAATATGTTATTTTTTGACTTCCCAAAACTTATAATATAAAAAAAAAAAGAATTTTTGTGTGTAACGAAAATCGAGCACCGAAAAATGACGTCTCAAAATAAGCTAAAATTAGTGTACGAAAACAAAGCAAATGACTCCTTAGTGCTTAATATGTTATTTTTTAACTTCCCAAAACAGGAAATTTAAAAAAAAAATGAAACTTTTCGGGATACGAAAATCGAGCCCCGAAATTACGTCTCAAAATAAGCTTAATCAGGGTCAGAAAAAACAAAACAAATGACTCCTAAGTGCTTAACATGTTATTTCATGACTTCCCAAAACATGGAATTTCAAAAAAAATGAAATTTTGTAGCTCACAAAAATCAAGCCCCGAAAAATGTCATCTCCAAATCAGCAAAACTAGTGTCCGAAAACAACGCAAATGTCTCCTAAGTGCTTAATATCTTATTTTTTGACTTCCCAAAACTTGAAATTTAAAAAAAAAGGAAACTTTTTGTGTCACGAAAATCGAGCCCCGAAATATAACGTCTCAAAATAAGCTAAATCAGGGTAAGAAAAAACAAAACAAATGACTCCTAAGTAGTTAATATGTTATTTTTTGACTTCCCAAAACTTATAATTTCAAAAAAATTATAAGTTTTGGTAAGTAAAAGAATAAGCTAAAATTAGTGTCCGAAAAACAAAGCAAATGACTTCCAAGTACTCAATATGTTATTTTTTGACTACCCAAAACTTAAAATTTCAAAAAAAAAGAGAATTTTTTTGTGTCACGAAAATCGAGCACTGCAAAATGACATCTGAAAATAAGCTAAAATAAGTGTTCGAAAAACAAAGCAAATGACTCCTAAGTGCTTAATATGTTATTTTTTATTTCCCAAAACATGAAATTTCAAAAATAAGGAAATTTTTTGTGTCACGAAAATCGAGCACTGCTAAATGACATATAAAAATAAGCTAAAATAAGTGTCCGAAAAACAAAGCAAATGACTCCTAAGTGCTTAATATGTTATTTTTTGACTTCCCAAAACATGTAATTTCAAAAAAAAGGAAATTTTTTGCGTCACGAAAATCGAGCACTGACGTCTCAAAATAAGCTAAAATAAGTGTCTGAAAAACAAAGCAAATGACTCCTAATTGCTTAATTTGTTATTTTTTATTTCCCTAAAACATTAAATTTCAGAAATAAGGAAATTTTTTGTGTCACGAAAATCGAGCACTGCAAAATAAGCTATTATAAGTGTCCGAAAAACAAAGCAAATGATTACTAAAGTGCTTAATATGTTATTTTTTGACTTCTCAAAACATGAAATTTCAAAAAATATTAAACTTTTTGGGACACGAAAATCGAGCCCCGAAATATAACTTCTTAAAATAAGCTAAATCAGGGTCAGAAAAAACAAAACAAATGACTCCTAAGTGCTTAATATGTTATTTTTTGACTTCCCAAAACTAATAATTGCAAAAAAAAAATGAAATTTTGTAGGTCACAAAAATTGAACCCCGAAAAATGACGTCTCCAAATCATCAAAACCAGTGTCCGAAAACAATGCAAATGGCTCCTAAGTGCTTAATATGTTATTTTTTGACTTCCCAAAACTTGGAATTTAAAAAAAAAAGGAAACTTTTTGTGTCACGAAAATCGAGCCCCGAAATATAACGTCTCAAAATAAGCTAAATCAGGGTCAGAAAAAACAAAACAAATGACTCCTAAGTGCTTAATATGTTATTTTTTTACTTCCCAAAACTTATAATTTCAAAAAAATTATATGTTTTGGGAAGTAAAAAAATAAGCTAAAAGTAGTATCCGAAAAACAAAGCAAATGACTCCTAAGTACTCAATATGTTAATTTTGACTACCCAAAACTTAAAATTTCAAAAAAAAAAGGAATTTTTTTGTGTCACGAAAATCGAGCACTGCAAAATGACCTATCAAAATAAGTTAAAATAAGTGTCAGAAAAACAAAGCAAATTACTCCTAAGTGCTTAATATGTTATTTTTTGACTTCCCAAAACAAAAGATTTCAATAAAACATGAAATTTTTCCTGTCACGAAAATCGAGCCCCGAAATATAACGTCTCAAAATAAGCTAAATCAGGGTCAGAAAAAACAAAACAAATGACTCCTAAGTCCTTAATATGTTATTTTTTATATCCCAAAACATGGAATTTCAAAAATAAGGAAATTTTTTGTGTCACGAAAATCGAGCACTACAAAATGACATATAAAAATAAGCTAAAATGAGTGTCCGAAAAACAAAGCAAATGACTCCTAAGTTCTTAATATGTTATTTTTTGACTTCCCAAAACATGAAATTTCAAAAAAAGGGAAATTTTTCCTGTCCTGAAAATCGAGCCCGGAAATATAACGTCTCAAAATAAGCTAAATCAGTGTCAGAAAAAACAAATCAAATTACTCCTAAGTGCTTAATATGTTATTTTTTGACTTCCCAAAACTTATAATATAAAAAAAAAAAGAATTTTTGTGTGTAACGAAAATCGAGCACCGAAAAATGACGTCTCAAAATAAGCTAAAATTAGTGTGCGAAAACAAAGCAAATGACTACTTAGTGCTTGATATGTTATTTTTTAACTTCCCAAAACAGGAAATTTCAAAAAAAATGAAACTTTTCGGGATACGAAAATCGAGCCCCGAAATTACGTCTCAAAATAAGCTTAATCAGGGTCAGAAAAAACAAAACAAATGACTCCTAAGTGCTTAACATGTTATTTCATGACTTCCCAAAACATGGAATTTCAAAAAAAATGAAATTTTGTAGCTCACAAAAATCAAGCCCCGAAAAATGTCGTCTCCAAATCAGCAAAACTAGTGTCCGTAAACAACGCAAATGTCTCCTAAGTGCTTAATATCTTATTTTTTGACTTCCCAAAACCTGAAATTTAAAAAAAAGGAAACTTTTTGTGTCACGAAAATCGAGCCCCGAAATATAACGTCTCAAAATAAGCTAAATCAGGGAAAGAAAAAAACAAAACAAATGACTCCTAAGTAGTTAATATGTTATTTTTTGACTTCCCAAAACTTATAATTTCAAAAAAATTATAAGTTTTGGTAAGTAAAAAAATAAGCTAAAATTAGTGTCCGAAAAACAAAGCAAATGACTTCCAAGTACTCAATATGTTATTTTTTGACTACCCAAAACTTAAAATTTCAAAAAAAAGGAGAATTTTTTTGTGTCACGAAAATCGAGCACTGCAAAATGACGTCTGAAAATAAGCTAAAATAAGTGTTCGAAAAACAAAGCAAATGACTCCTAAGTGCTTAATATGTTATTTTTTATTTCCCAAAACATGAAATTTCAAAAATAAGGAAATTTTTTGTGTCACGAAAATCGAGCACTGCTAAATGACATATAAAAATAAGCTAAAATAAGTGTCCGAAAAACAAAGCAAATGACTCCTAAGTGCTTAATATGTTATTTTTTGTCTTCCCAAAACATGAAATTTCAAAAAAAAGGAAATTTTTCCTGTCACGAAAATCGAGCCCCGAAATATAACGTCTGAAAATAAGCTAAATTAGTGTCAGAAAAAAAAAAAACAAACGACTCCTAATTGCTTAACATGGTATTTTTTGACTTCCCAAAACTTAAAATTTCAAAAAAAAGGAAATTTTTTGTGTCACGAAAATCGAGCACTGCAAAATATCGTCTCAAAATAAGCTAAAATAAGTGTCTGAAAAACAAAGCAAATGACTCCTAATTGCTTAATTTGTTATTTTTTATTTCCCTAAAACATTAAATTTCAGAAATAAGGAAATTTTTTGTGTCACGAAAATCGAGCACTGCAAAATAAGCTAATATAAGTGTCCGAAAAACAAAGCAAATGATTACTAAAGTGCTTAATATGTTATTTTTTGACTTCTCAAAACATGAAATTTCAAAAAATATTAAACTTTTCGGGACACGAAAATCGGGCCCCGAAATATAACGTCTCAAAATAAGCTAAATCAGGGTCAGAAAAAACAAAACAAATGTCTCCTAAGTGCTTAATATGTTATTTTTTGCCTTCCCAAAACTAACAATTCCAACAAAAAAATGAAATTTTGTAGGTCACAAAAATTGACCCCCGACAAATGACGTCTCCAAATCAGCAAAACCAGTGTCCGAAAACAAAGCAAATGACTACTAAGTGCTTAATATGTTATTTTTTGACTTCCCAAAACTTGGAATTTAAAAAAAAAAGGAAACTTTTTGTGTCACGAAAATCGAGCCCCGAAATATAACGTCTCAAAATAAGCTAAATCAGGGTCAGAAAAAACAAAACAAATGACTCCTAAGTGCTTAATATGTTATTTTTTTACTTCCCAAAACTTATAATTTCAAAAAAATTATATGTTTTGGGAAGTAAAAAAATAAGCTAAAAGTAGTATCCGAAAAACAAAGCAAATGACTCCTAAGTACTCAATATGTTAATTTTGACTACCCAAAACTTAAAATTTCAAAAAAAAAAGGAATTTTTTTGTGTCACGAAAATCGAGCACTGCAAAATGACCTATCAAAATAAGTTAAAATAAGTGTCCGAAAAACAAAGCAGATGACTCCTAAGTGCTTAATATGTTATTTTTTGACTTCCCAAAACAAGAGATTTCAAAAAAAAATGAAATTTTTCCTGTCACGAAAATCGAGCCCCGAAATATAACGTCTCAAAATAAGCTAAATCAGGGTCAGAAAAAACAAAACAAATGACTTCCAAGTGCTTAATATGTAATTTTTTATTTCCCAAAACATGAAATTTAAAAAATAAGGAAATTTTTTTTGTCACGAAAATCGAGCACTGCAAAATGACGTGTCAAAATAAGCTAAAATAAGTGTCCGAAAAACAAACAAAATGACTCCTAAGTGCTTAATATCTTATTTTCTGACTTCCCAAAACACGAAATTTCAAAAAAAAGGAAATTTTTTCGGGTCAGGAAAATCTACCCCCCAAATATAACGTCTCAAAATAAGCTAAATCAGGGTCGGAAGAAACAAAACAAATGACTCCTAAGTGCTTAATATGTTATTTTTTGACTTCCCAAAACTTGAAATTAAAAAAAAAAGGAAACATTTTGTGTCACGAAAATCGAACACGGCAAAATGACGTATCAAAATAAGCTAAAATTAGTGTCGGAAAAACAAAGCAAATGGCTCCTAAGTGCTTAATATGTTATTTTTTTATTTCCCAAAATATGAAATTTCAAAAATAAGGAAATTTTTTGTGTCGCGAAAATCGAGCACTGCAAAATGACGTATCAAAATAAGCTAAAATAAGTGTCCGAAAAACAAACAAAATGACTCCTAAGTGCTTAAATGTTATTTTTTGACTTCCCAAAAACTTGAAATTTCAAAAAAAAGGAAATTTTTTGTGTCACGAAAATCGAGCACTGCAAAATGACCTATCAAAATAAGTTAAAATAAGTGTCCGAAAAACAAAGCAAATGACTCCTAAGTGCTTAATATGTTATTTTTTGACTTGCCAAAACATTAGATTTCAAAAAAAAAGGAAATTTTTCCTGTCACGAAAATCGTGCCCCAAAATATAACGTCTCAAAATAAGCTAATCAGGGTCAGAACAAAACAAATGACTCCTAAGTGCTTAACATGGTATTTTTTGACTTCCCAAAACTTAAAATTTCAAAAAAAAGGAATTTTTTTGTGTCACGAAAATCGAGCACTGCAAAATGACCTATCAAAATAAGTTAAAATAAGTGTCCGTAAAACAAAGCAAATGACTCCTAAGTGCTTAATATGTTATTTTTTGACTTGCCAAAACATTAGATTTCAAAAAAAAAAGGAAATTTTTCCTGTCACGAAAATCGAGCCCAAAAATATAACGTCTCAAAATAAGCTAAATCAGTGTCAGAACAAAACAAATGACTCCTAAGTGCTTAACATGGTATTTATTGACTTCCCAAAACTTAAAATTTCAAAAAAAAGGAAATTTTTTGTGTCACGAAAATCGAGCACTGCAAAATGACGTCTCAAAATAAGTTAAAATAAGTGTCCGAAAAACAAAGCAAATGACTCCTAAGTGCTTAATTTTTTATTTTTTATTTCCTAAAACATGAAATTTCAAAAGTAAGGAAATTTTTTGTGTCACGAAAATCGAGCACTGCAAAATGACGTATCAAAATAAGCTAAAATAAGTGTCCGAAAAAAAAAGCAAATGACTCCTAAGTGCTTAATATGTTATTTTTTGACATCCCAAAATATGAAATTTCAAAAAATAAGGAAATTTTTCCTGTCACGAAAATTGAGCCCCGAAATATAACGTCTCAAAATAAGCAAATCAGGGTCAGAAAAAACTAAACAAATGACTTCAAAGTGCTTAACATGGTATGTTTTGACTTCCCAAAACATAAAATATCATAAAAAAAAGGAAACTTTACAGATATCGGAAATCGAGCACCGAAAAATATCGTCTCAAAATAAGCAAAAATTAGTGTCCGAAAAACAAAGCAAATGACTCCTAAGTGCTTAATATGTTATTTTTTTATTTCACAAAACTTAAAATTTCCGTAAAAAGGAAATTTTTTGTGTCACGAAAGCATTACAAAATGACGTGTCAAAATAAGCTAAAATAAGTGTCCGAAAAACAAAGCAAATGACACCTAAGTGCTTAATATGTTATTTTTTGACTTCCCAAAACATGAAATTTCAAAAAAAATGAAACTTTTCGTGATACGAAAATCGAGCCCCTAAATATAACGTCTCAAAATAAGCTAAAATTAGTGTCCGAAAAACAATGCAAATGAGTCCCAAGTACTCAATATGTTATTTTTTTACTACCCAAAACTTAAAATTTCAAAAAAAAAGGAAAATTTTTTGTTTCACGAAAATCTAGCACTGCAAAATGACATCTGTAAATAAGCCAAAATAAGTGTCCGAAAAATAAAGCAAATGACTCCTAAGTGCTTAATATGTTATTTTTTGACTTCCCAAAACATGAGATTTCAAAAAAAAGGAAATTTTTCCTGTCACGAAAATCGAGCCCCGAAATATAACGTCTCAAAATAAGCTAAAATTAGTGTCCGAAAAACAAAGCAAATGACTCCCAAGTACTCAATATGTTATTTTTTGACAACCCAAAACTTAAAATTTCAAAAAAAAGGGAAATTTTTTGTGTCACGAAATTCGAGCACTGCAAAATGTCGTCTGTAAATAAGCTAAAATAAGTGTCCGAAAAACAAAGCAAATGACTCCTAAGTGCTTAATATGTTATTTTTTGACTTCCCAAAACATGAGATTTCAAAAAAAAGGAAATTTTTCCTGTCACGAAAATCCAGCCCCGAAATATAACATCTCAAAATAAGCTAAATCAGGGTCAGAAAAAACAACACAAATGACTCCTAAGTACTTAACATGGTATTTTTTGACTTCCCAAAACTTAAAATTTCAAAAAAAAAGGAAAGTTTTGTGTCAGGAAAATCGAGCACTACAAAATGACGTATCAAAATATGCTAAAATAAGTGTCCGAAAAACAAAGCAAATGACTCCTAAGTGCTTAGTATGTTATTTTTTGACTTCCCAAAACATGAAATTTCAAAAAAAATGAAACTTTTCGGGATACGAAAATCGAGCCCCTAAATATAACGTCTCAAAATAAGCTAAAATTAGTGTCCGAAAAACAAAGCAAATGACTCCCAAGTACTCAATATGTTATTTTTTGACTACCCAAAATTTAAAATTTCAAAAAAAAAAGGAAATTTTTTGTGTCACGAAAATCGAGCACTGCAAAATGACATCTGTAAATAAGCTAAAATAAGTGTCCGAAAAACAAAGCAAATGACTCCTAAGTGCTTAATATGTTATTTTTTGATTTCCCAAAACATGAGATTTCAAAAAAAAGGAAATTTTCCCTGTCACAAAAATCGAGCCCCGAAATATAACGTCTCAAAATAAGCTAAATCAATGTCAGAAAAAACAAAACAAATGACTCCTAAGTGCTTAACATGGTATTTTTTGACTTCCCAAAACTTAAAATTTCAAAAAAAAGGAAATTTTTTGTGTCACGAAAATCGAGCACTACAAAATGACGTATCAAAATATGCTAAAATAAGTGTCCTAAAAACAAAGCAAATGACTCCTAAGTGCTTAATATGTTATTTTTTGACTTCCCAAAACATGAAATTTCAAAAAAAATGAAATTTTTCCTGTCACGCAAAGCGAGCCCAAAAATATAACGATTAAAAATAAGCTAAAGCAGGGTAAGAAAAAAAAAAACAAATGCCTCATAAGTGCGTAACATGGTATTTGTTGAATTCCCAAAAGATAAAATATAAAAAAAAAAGGAAACTTTTCCTATAACGGAATCGAGCACCGAAAAATATCGTCTCAAAATAAGCAAAAATTAGTGTCCGAAAAACAAAGCAAATGATTCCTAAGTGCTTAATATGTTATTTTTTTACTTCACAAAACTTAAAATTTCAATAAAAAGGAAATTTTTTGTGTCACCGAAAGCATTACAAAATGACGTGTCAAAATAAGCTAAAATAAGTGTCCGCAAAACAAAGCAATTGACTCCTAAGTACTCAATATGTTATTTTTTGACTACCCAAAACTTAAAATTTCAAAAAAAAGGAAATTTTTTGTCTCACGAAAATCGAGCACTGCAAAATGACGTCTCAAAATAAGCTAAAATAAGTGTCCGAAAAACAAAGCAAAAGACTCCTAAGTGCTTAATATGTTATTTTTTATTTCCCAAAACATGAAATTTCAAAAATAAGGAAATTTTTTGTGTCACGAAAATCGAGAACTGCAATATGACGTATCAAAATAAGTGTCGGAAAAACAAAGCAAATGACTCCTAAGTGCTTAATATGTTATTTGTTGACTTCCCAAAACATGAAATTTAAAAAAAAACGAAATTTTTCCTGTCACGAAAATCGATCCCCCAAATATAACGTCTCAAAATAAGCTAAATCAGTGTCAGAAAAAACAAAACAAATGACTCCTAAGTGCTTAATATTGTATTTTTTGACTTTTCAAAACTTAAAATTTCAAAAAAAAGGAAATTTTTTGTGTCACGAAAATCGAACACTGTAAAATGACGTTTCAAAATAAGCTAAAATGAGTGTCCGAAAAACAAAGCAAATGACTCCTAAGTGCTTAATATGTTATTTTTTATTTCCCAAAACATGAAATTTCAAAAATAAGGAAATTTTTTGTGTCACGAAAATCGAGAACTGCAAAATGACGTATCAAAATAAGCTAAAATAAGTGTCCGAAAAACAAAGCAAATGACTCCTAAGTGCTTAATATGTTATTTTTTTACTTCCATAAACATGAAATTTCAAAAAAAAGGAAATTTTTCCTGTCACGAAAATCGAGCCCCGAAATATAACGTCTCAAAATAAGCTAAATCAGTGCCAGAAAAAACAAAACAAATGACTCCTAAGTGCTTAACATGGTATTTTTTGACTTTCCAAAACTTAAAATTTCAAGAAAAGGAAATTTTTTGTGTCACGAAAATCGAGCACTGCAAAATGACGTATCAAAATAAGCTAAAATAAGTGTCCGAAAAACAAAGCAAATTATTCCTAAGTGCTTAATATGTTATTTTTTGACATCCCAAGACATGAAATTTAAAAAATAAGGAAATTTTTCCAGTCACGAAAATCGAGCCCCGAAATATAACGTCTCAAAATAAGCTAAATCAGTGTCAGAAAAAACAAAGCAAATGACTCTTAAGTGCTTAATATGTTATTTTTTTGTTTCCCAAAACAGGAAATTTTAAAAATAAGGAAATTTTTTGTTTCACGAAATTCGAGCACTGCAAAATGACGTATCAAAATAAGCTAAAATAATTGCTTGAAAAACAAAGTAAATGACTCCTAAGTGCTTAATATGTTATTTTTTGACTTCCCAAAACATGAAATTTCAAAAAAAAGGAAACTTTTCGGGATACGAAAATCGAGCCCAGAAATATAACGTCTCAAAATAAGCTAAAATTAGTGTCCGAGAAACAAAACAAATGACTCCCAAGTACTCAATATGTTATTTTTTGACTACCCAAAACTTAAAATTTAAAAAAAAAAGGAAAATTTTTTGTGTCACGAAAATCGAGCACTGCAAAATGACGTATGAAAATAAGCTAAAATAAGTGTCCGAAAAACAAAGCAAATGACTCCTAAGTGCTTAATATGTTATTTTTTATATCCCAAAACATGGAATTTCAAAAATAAGGAAATTTTTTGTGTCACGAAAATCGAGCACTACAAAATGACATATAAAAATAAGCTAAAATGAGTGTTCGAAACACAAAGCAAATGACTCCTAAGTGCTTAATATGTTATTTTTTGACTTCTCAAAACATGAAATTTCAAAAAAAGGGAAATTTTTCCTGTCCTGAAAATCGAGCCCGGAAATATAACGTCTCAAAATAAGCTAAATCAGTGTCAGAAAAAACAAATCAAATTACTCCTAAGTGCTTAATATGTTATTTTTTGACTTCCCAAAACTTATAATATAAAAAAAAAAAAAAGAATTTTTGTGTGTAACGAAAATCGAGCACCGAAAAATGACGTCTCAAAATAAGCTAAAATTAGTGTACGAAAACAAAGCAAATGACTCCTTAGTGCTTAATATGTTATTTTTTAACTTCCCAAAACAGGAAATTTCAAAAAAAATGAAACTTTTCGGGATACGAAAATCGAGCCCCGAAATTACGTCTCAAAATAAGCTTAATCAGGGTCAGAAAAAACAAAACAAATGACTCCTAAGTGCTTAACATGTTATTTCATGACTTCCCAAAACATGGAATTTCAAAAAAAATGAAATTTTGTAGCTCACAAAAATCAAGCCCCGAAAAATGTTGTCTCCAAATCAGCAAAACTAGTGTCCGAAAACAACGCAAATGTCTCCTAAGTGCTTAATATCTTATTTTTTGACTTCCCAAAACTTGAAATTTAAAAAAAAAGGAAACTTTTTGTGTCACGAAAATCGATCCCCGAAATATAACGTCTCAAAATAAGCTAAATCAGGGTAAGAAAAAACAAAACAAATGACTCCTAATTAGTTAATATGTTATTTTTTGACTTCCCAAAACTTATAATTTCAAAAAAAAAGGAAAGTTTTGTGTCAGGAAAATCGAGCACTACAAAATGACGTATCAAAATATGCTAAAATAAGTGTCCGAAAAACAAAGCAAATGACTTCCAAGTACTCAATATGTTATTTTTTGACTACCCAAAACTTAAAATTTAAAAAAAAAAGAGAATTTTTTTGTGTCACGAAAATCGAGCACTGCAAAATGACGTCTGAAAATAAGCTAAAATAAGTGTTCGAAAAACAAAGCAAATGACTCCTAAGTGCTTAATATGTTATTTTTTATTTCCCAAAACATGAAATTTCAAAAATAAGGAAATTTTTTGTGTCACGAAAATCGAGCACTGCTAAATGACATATAAAAATAAGCTAAAATAAGTGTCCGAAAACAACGCAAATGTCTCCTAAGTGCTTAATATGTTATTTTTTGATTTCCCAAAACATGAAATTTCAAAAAAAAGGAAATTTTTCCTGTCACGAAAATCGTGCCCCGAAATATAACGTCTCAAAATAAGCTAAATTAGTGTCAGAAAAAAAAAAAACAAACGACTCCTAAGTGCTTAACATGGTATTTTTTGACTTCCCAAAACTTAAAATTTCAAAAAAAAGGAAATTTTTTGTGTCACGAAAATCGAGCACTGCAAAATGACGTCTCAAAATAAGCTAAAATAAGTGTCTGAATAACAAAGCAAATGATTACTAAAGTGCTTAATATGTTATTTTTTGACTTCTCAAAACATGAAATTTCAAAAAAATATTAAACTTTTCGGGACACGAAAATCGGGCCCCGAAATATAACGTCTCAAAATAAGCTAAATCAGGGTCAGAAAAAACAAAACAAATGATTCCTAAGTGCTTAATATGTTTTTTTTTTACTTCCCAAAACTAATAATTGCAAAAAAAAAATGAAATTTTGTAGGTCACAAAAATTGAACCCCGAAAAATGACGTCTCCAAATCAGCAAAACCAGTGTCCGAAAACAAAGCAAATGGCCCCTAAGTTATTAATATGTTATTTTTTGATTTCCCAAAACTTGGAATTTAAAAAAAAAAGGAAACTTTTTGTGTCACGAAAATCGAGCCCGGAAATATAACGTCTCAAAATAAGCTAAATCAGGGTCAGAAAAAACAAAACAAATGACTCCTAAGTGCTTAATATGTTATTTTTTTACTTACCAAAACTTATAATTTCAAAAAAATTATATGTTTTGGGAAGTAAAAAAATAAGCTAAAAGTAGTATCCGAAAAACAAAGCAAATGACTCCTAAGTACTCAATATGTTAATTTTGACTACCCAAAACTTAAAATTTCAAAAAAAAATGAAATTTTTTGTGTCACGAAAATCGAGCACTGCAAAATGACCTATCAAAATAAGTTAAAATAAGTGTCCGAAAAACAAAGCAAATGACTCCTAAGTGCTTAATATGTTATTTTTTGACTTCCCAAAACAAGAGATTTAAAAAAAAAATGAAATTTTTCCTGTCACGAAAATCGAGCCCCGAAATATAACGTCTCAAAATAAGCTAAATCAGGGTCAGAAAAAACAAAACAAATGACTCCTAAGTGCTTAATATGTTATTTTTTATATCCCAAAACATGGAATTTCAAAAATAAGGAAATTTTTTGTGTCACGAAAATCGAGCACTATAAAATGACATATAAAAATAAGCTAAAATGAGTGTCCGAAAAACAAAGCAAATGACTCCTAAGTGCTTAATATGTTATTTTTTGACTTCCCAAAACCTGAAATTTAAAAAAAAAGGAAACTTTTTGTGTCACGAAAATCGAGCCCCGAAATATAACGTCTCAAAATAAGCTAAATCAGGGAAAGAAAAAACAAAACAAATGACTCCTAAGTAGTGAATATGTTATTTTTTGACTTACCAAAACTTATAATTTCAAAAAAATTATAAGTTTTGGTAAGTAAAAAAATAAGCTAAAATTAGAGTCCGAAAAACAAAGCAAATGACTTCCAAGTACTCAATATGTTATTTTTTGACTACCCAAAACTTAAAATTTCAAAAAAAAAGAGAATTTTTTTGTTTCACGAAAATCGAGCACTGCAAAATGACGTCTGAAAATAAGCTAAAATAAGTGTTAGAAAAACAAAGCAAATGACTCCTAAGTGCTTAATATGTTATTTTTTATTTCCCAAAACATGAAATTTCAAAAATAAGGAAATTTTTTGTGTCTCGAAAATCGAGCACTGCTAAATGACATATAAAAATAAGCTAAAATAAGTGTCCGAAAAACAAAGCAAATGACTCCTAAGTGCTTAATATGTTATTTTTTTACTTCCCAAAACTTGAAATTTCAAAAAAAAGGAAATTTTTCCTGTCACGAAAATCGAGGCCCGAAATATAACGTCTCAAAATAAGCTAAATTAGTGTCAGAAAAAAAAAAAACAAACGACTCCTAAGTGCTTAACATGGTATTTTTTGACTTCCCAAAACTTAAAATTTCAAAAAAAAGGAAATTTTTTGTGTCACGAAAATCGAGCACTGCAAAATGACGTCTCAAAATAAGCTAAAATAAGTGTCTGAAAAACAAAGCAAATAACTCCTAATTGCTTAATTTGTTATTTTTTATTTCCCTAAAACATTAAATTTCAGAAATAAGGAAATTTTTTGTGTCACGAAAATCGAGCACTGCAAAATAAGCTATTATAAGTGTCCGAAAAACAAAGCAAATGATTACTAAAGTGCTTAATATGTTATTTTTTGACTTCTCAAAACATGAAATTTCAAAAAATATTAAACTTTTTGGGACACGAAAATCGGGCCCCGAAATATAACGTCTCAAAATAAGCTAAATCAGGGTCAGAAAAAACAAAACAAATGACTCCTAAGTGCTTAATATGTTATTTTTTGACTTCCCAAAACTAATAATTGCAAAAAAAAAAAAAAATTTTGTAGGTCACAAAAATTGAACCCCGAAAAATGACGTCTCCAAATCAGCAAAACCAGTGTCCGTAAACAATGCAAATGGCTCCTAAGTGCTTAATATGTTATTTTTTGACTTCCCAAAACTTGGAATTTAAAAAAAAAAGGAAACTTTTTGTGTCACGAAAATCGAGCCCCGAAATATAACGTCTCAAAATAAGCTAAATCAGGGTCAGAAAAAACAAAACAAATGACTCCTAAGTGCTGAATATGTTATTGTTTACTTGCCAAGACGTAAAATCTCAGATAAGTAATATGTTTTGGGAATTAAAAAAATAAGCTAAAAGTAGTATCCTAAAAAAAAAGCAGATGTCTCCTAAGTACTCAATATGTTAATTTTGACTACCCAAAACTTAAAATTTCAAAAAAAAAAGGAATTTTTTTGTGTCACGAAAAGCGAGCACTGCAAAATGACGTCTGAAAATAAGCTAAAAGAAGTGTTCGAAAAACAAAGCAAATGACCCCTAAGTGCTTAATATGTTATTTTTTATTTCCCAAAACATGAAATTTCAAAAATAAGGAAATTTTTTGTGTCACGAAAATCGAGCACTGCTAAATGACATATAAAAATAAGCTAAAATAAGTGTCCGAAAAACAAAGCAAATGACTCCTAAGTGCTTAATATGTTATTTTTTGTCTTCCCAAAACATGAAATTTCAAAAAAAAGGAAATTTTTCCTGTCACGAAAATCGAGCCCCGAAATATAACGTCTCAAAATAAGCTAAATTAGTGTCAGAAAAAAAAAAACAAACGACTCGTAAGTGCTTAACATGGTATTTTTTGACTTCCCAAAACTTAAAATTTCAAAAAAAAGGAAATTTTTTGTGTCACGAAAATCGAGCACTGCAAAATGACGTCTCAAAATAAGCTAAAATAAGTGTCTGAAAAACAAAGCAAATGACTCCTAATTGCTTAATTTGTTATTTTTTATTTCCCTAAAACATTAAATTTCAAAAATAAGGAAATTTTTTGTGTCACGAAAATCGAGCACTGCTAAATAAGCTAATATAAGTGTCCGAAAAACAAAGCAAATGATTACTAAAGTGCTTAATATGTTATTTTTTGACTTCTCAAAACATGAAATTTCAAAAAATATTAAAATTTTCGGGACACGAAAATCGGGCCCCGAAATATAACGTCTCAAAATAAGCTAAATCAGGGTCAGAAAAAACAAAACAAATGACTCCTAAGTGCTTAATATGTTATTTTTTGACTTCCCAAAACTAATAATTGCAAAAAAAAAATGAAATTTTGTAGGTCACAAAAATTGAACCCCGAAAAATGACGTCTCCAAATCAGCAAAACCAGTGTCCGAAAACAAAGCAAATGGCTCCTATTGTGCTTAATATGTTATTTTTTGACTTCCCAAAACATGAAATTTCAAAAAAAGGGAAATTTTTCCTGTCCTGAAAATCGAGCCCGGAAGTATAACGTCTCAAAATAAGCTAAATCAGTGTCAGAAAAAACAAATCAAATTACTCCTAAGTGCTTAATATGTTATTTTTTGACTTCCCAAAACTTATAATATAAAAAAAAAGAATTTTTGTGTGTAACGAAAATCGAGCACCGAAAAATGACGTCTCAAAATAAGCTAAAATTAGTGTACGAAAACAAAGCAAATGTCTCCTTAGTGCTTAATATGTTATTTTTTAACTTCCAAAAACAAGAAATTTCAAAAAAAATGAAACTTTTCGGGATACGAAAATCGAGCCCCGAAATTACGTCTCAAAATAAGCTTAATCTGGGTCTGAAAAAACAAAACAAATGACTCCTAAGTGCTTAACATGTTATTTCATGACTTCCCAAAACATGGAATTTCAAAAAAAATGACAATTTTTAGGTAACAAAAATCAGGCCCCGAAAAATGTCGTCTAAAAATCAGCAAAACTAGTGTCCGAAAACAACGCAAATGTCTCCTAAGTGCTTAATATCTTATTTTTTGACTTCCCAAAACTTGAAATTTAAAAAACAGGAAACTTTTTGTGTCACGAAAATCGAGCCCCGAAATATAACGTCTCAAAATAAGCTAAATCAGGGTAAGAAAAAACAAAACAAATGACTCCTAAGTAGTTAATATGTTATTTTTTTACTTCCCAAAACTTATAATTTCAAAAAAATTATAAGTTTTGGTAAGTAAAAAAATAAGCTAAAATTAGTGTCCGAAAAACAAAGCAAATGACTTCCAAGTACTCAATATGTTATTTTTTGATTACCCAAAACTTAAAATTTCAAAAAAAAAGCGAATTTTTTTGTGTCACGACAATCGAGCACTGCAAAATGACATCTGAAAATAAGCTAAAATAAGTGTTCGAAAAACAAAGCAAATGACTCCTAAGTGCTTAATATGTTATTTTTTATTTCCCAAAACATGAAATTTCAAAAATAAGGAAATTTTTTGTGTCACGAAAATCGAGCACTGCTAAATGACATATAAAAATAAGCTAAAATAAGTGTCCGAAAAACAAAGCAAATGACTCCTAAGTGCTTAATATATTATTTTTTGACTTCCCAAAAACTTGAAATTTCAAAAAAAAAGGAAATTTTTTGTGTCACGAAAATCGAGAACTGCAAAATGACTTCTCAAAATAAGTTAAAATAAGTGTCCGAAAAACAAAGCAAATGACTCCTAAGTGCTTAATATGTTATTTTTTTACTTCCCAAAACTTGAGATTTCAAAAAAAAGGAAATTTTTCCTATCACGAAAATCGAGCCCCGAAATATAACGTCTCAAAATAAGCTAAATCAGTGTCAGAAAAAACAAAACAAATGACTTCTAAGTGCTTAACTTGGTATTTTTTTACTTTCCAAAACTTAAAATTTAGAAAAAAAGGAATTTTTTTGTGTCACGAAAATCGAGCACTACAAAATGGCGTCTCAAAATAAGTTAAAATAAGTGTCTGAAAAACAAAGCAAATGACTCCTAAGTGCTTAATATGTTATTTGTTGACTTCCCAAAAACTTGAAATTTCAAAAAAAAAGGAAATTTTTTGTGTCACGAAAATCGAGCACTGCAAAATGACCTATCAAAATAAGTTAAAATAAGTGTCCGTAAAACAAAGCAAATGACTCCTAAGTGCTTACTATGTTATTTTTTGACTTGCCAAAACATTAGATTTCAAAAAAAAAGGAAATGTTTCCTGTCACGAAAATCGAGCCCAAAAATATAACGTCTCAAAATAAGCTAAATCAGTGTCAGAACAAAACAAATGACTCCTAAGTGCTTAACATGGTATTTTTTGACTTCCCAAAACTTAAAATTTCAAAAAAAAGGAATTTTTTTGTGTCACGAAAATCGAGCACTGCAAAATGACGTCTCAAAATAAGCTAAAATAAGTGTCCGAAAAACAAAGTAAATGACTCCTGAGTGCTTAATTTTTTATTTTTTATTTCCCAAAACATGAAATTTCAAAAGTAAGGAAATTTTTTGTGTCACGAAAATCGAGCACTGCAAAATGACGTATCAAAATAAGCTAAAATAAGTGTCCGAAAAAAAAAGCAAATGACTCCTAAGTGCTTAATATGTTATTTTTTGACATCCCAAAATATGAAATTTCAAAAAATAAGGAAATTTTTCCTGTCACGAAAATTGAGCCCCGAAATATAACGTCTCAAAATAAGCAAATCAGGGTCAGAAAAAACTAAACAAATGACTTCAAAGTGCTTAACATGGTATGTTTTGACTTCCCAAAACATAAAATATCAAAAAAAAAAAGGAAACTTTACAGATATCGGAAATCGAGCACCGAAAAATATCGTCTCAAAATAAGCAAAAATTAGTGTCCGAAAAACAAAGCAAATGACTCCTAAGTGCTTAAGATGTTATTTTTTTACTTCACAAAACTTAAAATTTCCGTAAAAAGGAAATTTTTTGTGGCACGAAAGCATTACAAAAGGACGTGGCGAAATAAGCTAAAATAAGTGTCCGAAAAACAAAGCAAATGACTCCTAAGTGCTTTATATCTTATTTTTTGACTTCCCAAAACATGAAATTTGAAAAAAAAGGAAATTTTTCCGGTAACGAAAATCGACCCCCCAAATAAAACGTCTCAAAATAAGCTAAATCAGGGTCAGAAAACACAAAACAAATGACTCGTAAGTGCTTAATATGTTATTTTTTGACTTCCTAAAACTTATAATTTCAAAAAAAAAGAATTTTTTGGTGTCACGAAAATCGAGCACCGAAAAATGACGTCTCAAAATAAGCTAAAATTAGTGTCCGAAAACAAAGCAAATGACTCCTAAGTGCTTATTATGTTATTTTTTTACGTCCCAAAACATTAAATTTCAAAAAAATTGAAACTTTTCGGGACACGAAAATTGAGCGCAGAAAAATGACGTCTCAAAATAAGCTAAATCAGGGTCAGAAAAAACAAAACAAATAACTCCTAAGTGCTTAACATGTTGTTTTTTTGACTTCCCAAAACATAAAATATGAAAAATATGGAAACTTTTCGGGTCACGAAAATCGAGCACCGAAAAATATCGTCTCAAAATAAGCAAAAATTAGGGTCCAAAAAACAAAACAAATGACTCCAAAGTTCTTAATATATTATTTTTTGACTTCACAAAACTTAAAATTTCAAAAAAATTAATTTTTTTGTGTCACGAAAGCACTACAAAATGACGTCTCAAAATAAGCTAAAATTAGTGTCCGAAAAACAAATCAAATGACTAATAAGTGCTTAACATGTTATTTTTTGACTTCCCAAAACATGGAATTTAAAAAAAAAATGAAATTTTTTATGTCACAAAAATCAAGCACTGCAAAATGACGTCTCAAAATAAGCTAAACTAAGTGTCTGAAAAACAAAGCAAATGACTCCTAAGTGCTTAATATGTTATTTTTTATTTCCCAAAACATGAAAATTAAAAACTACGGAAATTTTATCTGTCAAGAAAATCGAGCACTGCAAACCGCCGTATCAAAATAAGCAAAACTAATTGTCCGAAAACCAAAGCACATGACTGCTAAGTGCTTAATATGTAACTTTTTGACTTCCCAAGACATGATATTTCAAAAAAAAGGAAATTTTTCCTGTCACGAAAATCGGGCCCCGAAATATAACGTCTCAAAATAAGCTAATCAGGGTCAGGAAAAACAAAACAAATGACTCCTAAGTGCTTAACATTGTATTTTTTGACTTCCCAAAACGTAAAATATCAAAAAAAAAGGAAACTTTTCGGATCACGAAAGTCGAGCACCGAAGAATATCGTCTCAAAATAAGCAAAATTAGTGTCAGATAAACAAAGCAAATGACTCCTAAGTGCTTAATATGTTATTTTTTGACTTCACAAAACTTAAAATTTCAATAAAAAGGAAATTTATTGTGTCACGAAAGCATTACAAAATAAGCTAAAATAAGTGTCCGAAAAACAAAGCAAATGACTCCTAAGTGCTTAATATGTTATTTTTTATTTCCCAAAACATGAAATTTCAAAAATAAAGAAATTTTTTGTGTCACGAAAATCGAGCACTGCAAAATGACGTATCAAAATAAGCTAAAATAACTGTCCGAAAAACAAAGCAAATGACTCCTAAGTGCTTAATATCTTATTTTTTGACTTCCCAAAACATGAAATTTCAAAAAAAAGGAAATTTTTCGGGTCAGGAAAATCGAGCCCCGAAATATAACGTCTCAAAATAAGCTAAATCAGGGTCAGAAAAAACAAAACAAATGAATCCTAAGTGCTTAATATGTTATTTTTTGACTTCCCAAAACTTGAAATTTAAAAAAAAAAGGGAAACATTTTGTGTCACGAAAATCGAACACGGCAAAATGACGTCTCAAAATAAACTAAAATTAGTGTCGAAAAAACAAAGCAAATGACTCCTAAGTGCTTAATATGTTATTTTTTGACTTCCCAAAACTTATAATTCCAAAAAAAAAAGAATTTTTTTGTGTCACGAAAATCGAGCCCCGATATATAACGTCTCAAAATAAGCTAAATCAGGGTCAGAAAAAACAAAGCAAATGACTCCTACGTGCTTAACATGGTATTTTTTGACTTCCCAAAATTTAAAGTTTCAAAAAAAAGCAGATTTTTTTTGTCACGAAAATCGAGCACTGCAAAATGACGTTTCAAAATAAGCTAATGACTCCTAAGTGCTTAATATGTTATTTTTTGACTTCACAAAACATGAAATTTAAAAAAAAAAAAACAAATTTTTCCTATCCTGAAAATTGAGGCCCGAAATATAACGTCTCAAAATAAGCTAAATCAGGGTCAGAAAAAACAAAACAAATGACTCCTAAGTGCTTAACATGGTATTTTTTGACTTCCCAAAACATAAAATATCAAAAAAAAAAAGGAAACTTTTTCGGATAACGAAAATCGAGCACCGAACAATATCGTCTCAAAGTAGGCAAAAATTAGTGTCCGAAAAACAAAGCAAATGACTCCTAAGTGCTTAATATGTTATTTTTTTACTTCACAAAACTTAAAATTTCAATAAAAAGGAAATTTTTTGTGTCACGAAAGCATTACAAAATGACGTGTCAAAATAAGCTAAAATAAGTGTCCGCAAAACAAAGCAAATGACTCCTAAGTACTCAATATGTTATTTTTTGACTACCCAAAACTTAAAATTTCAAAAAAAAGGAAATTTTTTGTGTCACGTAAATCGAGCACTGCAAAATGACGTGTCAAAATAAGCTAAATCAGTGTCAGAAAAAACAAAGCAAATGACTCATAAGTGCTTAAATGTTATTTTTTATTCACCAAAACATGAAATTTCAAAACTAAGGAAATTTTTTGTGTCACGAAAATCGAACACTGCTAAATGACATATAAAAATAAGCTAAAATAAGTGTCCGAAAAACAAAGCAAATGACTCCTAAGTTCTTAATATGTTATTTTTTTACTTCCCAAAACATTAAATTTCAAAAAGAAGGAAATTTTTCCTGTCACGAAAATCGAGCCCCGAAATATAACGTCTCAAAATAAGCTAAATCAGGGTCAGAAAAAATAAAACAAATGACTTCTAAGTGCTTAACATGGTATTTTTTGACTTCCCAAAACTTAAAATTTCAAAAAAAAAGGAAAGTTTTGTGTCAGGAAAATCGAGCACTACAAAATGACGTATCAAAATATGCTAAAATAAGTGTCCGAAAAACAATGCAAATGACTCCTAAGTGCTTAATATGTTATTTTTTGACTTCCCAAAATATGAAATTTCAAAAAAAATGAAACTTTTCGGGATACGAAAATCGAGCCCCTAAATATAACGTCTCAAAATAAGCTAAAATTAGTGTCCGAAAATCAAAGCAAATGACTCCCAAGTACTCAATATGTTATTTTTTGACTACCCAAAATTTAAAATTTCAAAAAAAAAGGGAATTTTTTTGTGTCACGAAAATCGAGCACTGCAAAATGACATCTGTAAATAAGCTAAAATAAGTGCCCGAAAAACAAAACAAATGACTCCCAAGTGCTTAATATGTTATTTTTTGACTTCCCAAAACATGAGATTTCAAAAAAAAGGAAATTTTTCCTGTCACGAAAATCGAGCCATGAAATATAACGTCTCAAAATAAGCTAAATCAATGTCAGAAAAAACAAAACAAATGACTTCTAAGTGCTTAACTTGGTATTTTTTTACTTTCCAAAACTTAAAATTTAGAAAAAAAGGAATTTTTTTGTGTCACGAAAATCGAGCACTACAAAATGGCGTCTCAAAATAAGTTAAAATAAGTGTCTGAAAAACAAAGCAAATGACTCCTAAGTGCTTAATATGTTATTTGTTGACTTCCCAAAAACTTGAAATTTCAAAAAAAAAGGAAATTTTTTGTGTCACGAAAATCGAGCACTGCAAAATGACCTATCAAAATAAGTTAAAATAAGTGTCCGTAAAACAAAGCAAATGACTCCTAAGTGCTTACTATGTTATTTTTTGACTTGCCAAAACATTAGATTTCAAAAAAAAAGGAAATTTTTCCTGTCACGAAAATCGAGCCCAAAAATATAACGTCTCAAAATAAGCTAAATCAGTGTCAGAACAAAACAAATGACTCCTAAGTGCTAAACATGGTATTTTTTGACTTCCCAAAACTTAAAATTTCAAAAAAAAGGAAATTTTTTGTGTCACTAAAATCGAGCACTGCAAAATGACGTCTCAAAATAAGCTAAAATAAGTGTCCGAAAATCAAAGCAAATGACTCCTGAGTGCTTAATTTGTTATTTTTTATTTCCCAAAACATGAAATTTCAAAAGTAAGGAAATTTTTTGTGTCACGAAAATCGAGCACTGCAAAATGACGTATCAAAATAAGCTAAAATAAGTGTCCGAAAAAAAAAGCAAATGACTCCTAAGTGCTTAATATGTTATTTTTTGACATCCCAAAATATGAAATTTCAAAAAATAAGGAAATTTTTCCTGTCACGAAAATTGAGCCCCGAAATATAACGTCTCAAAATAAGCAAATCAGGGTCAGAAAAAACTAAACAAATGACTTCAAAGTGCTTAACATGGTATGTTTTGACTTCCCAAAAAATAAAATATCAAAAAAAAAAAGGAAACTTCTCGGATATCGGAAATCGAGCGCCGAAAAATATCGTCTCAAAATAAGCAAAAATTAGTGTCCGAAAAACAAAGCAAATGACTCCTAAGTGCTTAATATGTTATTTTTTTACTTCACAAAACTTAAAATTTCCGTAAAAAGGAAATTTTTTGTGTCACGAAAGCATTACAAAATGACGTGTCAAAATAAGCTAAAATAAGTGTCCGAAAAACAAAGCAAATGACTCCTAAGTGCTTTATATCTTATTTTTTGACTTCCCAAAACATGAAATTTGAAAAAAAAGGAAATTTTTCGGGTCAGGAAAATCGAGCCCCGAAATATAACGTCTCAAAATAAGCTAAATCAGGGTCAGAAAAAACAAAACAAATGACTCGTAAGTGCTTAATATGTTATTTTTTGACTTCCTAAAACTTATAATTTCAAAAAAAAAGAATTTTTTGGTGTCACGAAAATCGAGCACCGAAAAATGACGTCTCAAAATAAGCTAAAATTAGTGTCCGAAAACAAAGCAAATGACTCCTAAGTGCTTATTATGTTATTTTTTTACGTCCCAAAACATTAAATTTCAAAAAAATTGAAACTTTTCGGGACACGAAAATTGAGCGCAGAAAAATGACGTCTCAAAATAAGCTAAATCAGGGTCAGAAAAAACAAAACAAATAACTCCTAAGTGCTTAACATGTTGTTTTTTTGACTTCCCAAAACATAAAATATGAAAAATATGGAAACTTTTCGGGTCACGAAAATCGAGCACCGAAAAATATCGTCTCAAAATAAGCAAAAATTAGGGTCCAAAAAACAAAGCAAATGACTCCAAAGTTCTTAATATATTATTTTTTGACTTCACAAAACTTAAAATTTCAAAAAAATTAATTTTTTTGTGTCACGAAAGCACTACAAAATGACGTCTCAAAATAAGCTAAAATTAGTGTCCGAAAAACCAATCAAATGACTAATAAGTGCTTAACATGTTATTTTTTGACTTCCCAAAACATGGAATTTAAAAAAAAAATGAAATTTTTTATGTCACAAAAATCAAGCACTGCAAAATGACGTCTCAAAATAAGCTAAACTAAGTGTCTGAAAAACAAAGCAAATGACTCCTAAGTGCTTAATATGTTCGTTTTTATTTCCTAAAACATGAAATTTCAAAAATAAGGAAATTTTTTGTGTCACGAAAATCGAGCACTGCAAAACGACGTATCAAAATAAGCTAAAATAATTGTCCGAAAAACAAAGCAAATGACTGCTAAGTGCTTAATATGTTATTTTTTGACTTCCCAAGACATGATATTTCAAAAAAAGGAAATTTTTCCTGTCACGAAAATCGGGCCCCGAAATATAACGTTTCAAAATAAGCTAATCAGGGTCAGGAAAAACAAAACAAATGACTCCTAAGTGCTTAACATTGTATTTTTTGACTTCCCAAAACGTAAAATATCAAAAAAAAAGGAAACTTTTCGGATCACGAAAGTCGAGCACCGAAGAATATCGTCTCAAAATAAGCAAAATTAGTGTCAGATAAACAAAGCAAATGACTCCTAAGTGCTTAATATGTTATTTTTTGACTTCACAAAACTTAAAATTTCAATAAAAAGGAAATTTATTGTGTCACGAAAGCATTACAAAATAAGCTAAAATAAGTGTCCGAAAAACAAAGCAAATGACTCCAAAGTGCTTAATATGTTATTTTTTATTTCCCAAAACATGAAATTTCAAAAATAAAGAAATTTTTTGTGTCACGAAAATCGAGCACTGCAAAATGACGTATCAAAATAAGCTAAAATAAGTGTCCGAAAAACAAAGCAAATGACTCCTAATTGCTTAATATCTTATTTTTTGACTTCCCAAAACATGAAATTTCAAAAAAAAGGAAATTTTTCGGGTCAGGAAAATCGAGCCCCGAAATATAACGTCTCAAAATAAGCTAAATCAGGGTCAGAAAAAACAAAACAAATGACTCCTAAGTGCTTAATATGTTATTTTTTGACTTCCCAAAACTTGAAATTTAAAAAAAAAGGGAAACATTTTGTGTCACGAAAATCGAACACGGCAAAATGACGTCTCAAAATAAACTAAAATTAGTGTCGAAAAAACAAAGCAAATGACTCCTAAGTGCTTAATATGTTATTTTTTGACTTCCCAAAACTTATAATTTCAAAAAAAAATAATTTTTTTGTGTCACGAAAATCGAGCCCCGAAATATAACGTCTCAAAATAAGCTAAATCAGGGTCAGAAAAAACAAAGCAAATGACTCCTACGTGCTTAACATGGTATTTTTTGACTTCCCAAAACTTAAAGTTTCAAAAAAAAGGAAATTTTTTTTGTCACGAAAATCGAGCACTGCAAAATGACGTATCAAAATAAGCTAATGACTCCTAAGTGCTTAATATGTTATTTTTTGACTTCCCAAAACATGAAATTTAAAAAAAAAAAAACAAATTTTTCCTGTCACGAAAATCGAGCCCCGAAATATAACGTCTCAAAATAAGCTAAATCAGGGTCAGAAAAAACAAAACAAATGACTCCTAAGTGCTTAACATGTTATTTTTTGACTTCCAAAAACAAAAAAAATAAAAAAAAAAAAAGGAAACTTTTTCGGATAACGAAAATCGAGCACCGAACAATATCGTCTCAAAGTAGGCAAAAATTAGTGTCCGAAAAACAAAGCAAATGAATCCTAAGTGCTTAATATGTTATTTTTTTACTTCACAAAACTTAAAATTTCAATAAAAAGGAAATTTTTTGTGTCACGAAAGCATTACAAAATGACGTGTCAAAATAAGCTAAAATAAGTGTCCGCAAAACAAAGCAAATGACTCCTAAGTACTCAATATGTTATTTTTTGACTACCCAAAACTTAAAATTTCAAAAAAAAGGAAATTTTTTGTGTCACGTAAATCGAGCACTGCAAAATGACGTCTCAAAATAAGCTAAATCAGTGTCAGAAAAAACAAAGCAAATGACTCATAAGTGCTTAAATGTTATTTTTTATTTCCCAAAACATGAAATTTCAAAAATAAGGAAATTTTTTGTGTCACGAAAATCGAACACTGCTAAATGACATATAAAAATAAGCTAAAATAAGTGTCCGAAAAACAAAGCAAATGACTCCTAAGTTCTTAATATGTTATTTTTTTACTTCCCAAAACATTAAATTTCAAAAAGAAGGAAATTTTTCCTGTCACGAAAATCGAGCCCCGAAATATAACGTCTCAAAATAAGCTAAATCAGGGTCAGAAAAAATAAAACAAATGACTTCTAAGTGCTTAACATGGTATTTTTTGACTTCCCAAAACTTAAAATTTCAAAAAAAAAGGAAAGTTTTGTGTCAGGAAAATCGAGCACTACAAAATGACGTATCAAAATATGCTAAAATAAGTGTCCGAAAAACAATGCAAATGACTCCTAAGTGCTTAATATGTTATTTTTTGACTTCCCAAAATATGAAATTTCAAAAAAAATGAAACTTTTCGGGATACGAAAATCGAGCCCCTAAATATAACGTCTCAAAATAAGCTAAAATTAGTGTCCGAAAATCAAAGCAAATGACTCCCAAGTACTCAATATGTTATTTTTTGACTACCCAAAATTTAAAATTTCAAAAAAAAAGGGAATTTTTTTGTGTCACGAAAATCGAGCACTGCAAAATGACATCTGTAAATAAGCTAAAATAAGTGTCCGAAAAACAAAACAAATGACTCCCAAGTGCTTAATATGTTATTTTTTGACTTCCCAAAACATGAGATTTCAAAAAAAAGGAAATTTTTCCTGTCACGAAAATCGAGCCATGAAATATAACGTCTCAAAATAAGCTAAATCAATGTCAGAAAAAACAAAACAAATGACTCCTAAGTGCTTAACATTGTATTTTTTGACTTCCCAAAACTTAAAATTTCAAAAAAAAGAAAATTTTTTGTGTCACGAAAATCGAGCACTACAAAATGACGTATCAAAATATGCTAAAATAAGTGTCCGAAAAACAAATCAAATGACTCCTAAGTGCTTAATATGTTATTTTTTGACTTCCCAAAACATAAAATTTCAAAAAAAAAGAAATTTTTCCTTTCAAGAAAAACGAGCCCCGAAATATAACGTCTAAAAATAAGCTAAATCAGGGTAAGAAAAAACAAAACAAATGAATCCTAGGTGCTTAACATGGTATTTTTTGACTTCCCAAAACATAAAAAATCAAAAAAAAAGGAAACTTTTCCTATAACGGAATCGAGCACCGAAAAATATCGTCTCAAAATAATCAAAAATTAGTGTCCGAAAAACAAAGCAAATGATTCCTAAGTGCTTAATATGTTATTTTTTTACTTCACAAAACTTAAAATTTCAATAAAAAGGAAATTTTTTGTGTCACGAAAGCATCACAAAATGACGTGTCTAAATAAGCTAAAGTAAGTGTCCGCAAAACAAAGCAAATGACTCCTAAGTACTCAATATGTTATTTTTTGACTACCCAAAACTTAAAATTTCAAAAAAAAGGAAATTTTTTGTCGCACGAAAATCGAGCACTGCAAAATGACGTCTCAAAATAAGCTAAAATAAGTGTCCCAAAAACAAAGCAAATGACTCCTAAGTGCTTAATATGTTATTTTTTATTTCCCAACACATGAAATTTCAAAAATAAGGAAATTTTTTGTGTCACGAAAATCGAGAACTGCAAAATGACATATCAAAATAAGTGTCGGAAAA
This sequence comes from Penstemon davidsonii, assembly GCA_034814905.1. Lineage (NCBI taxonomy): Eukaryota > Viridiplantae > Streptophyta > Magnoliopsida > Lamiales > Plantaginaceae > Penstemon > Penstemon davidsonii. The sequence goes on along the minus strand of JAYDYQ010001250.1, from coordinate 68,799 downwards.
ACAAAGCAAATGACTCCTAAGTACTTAATATGTTATTTGTTGACTTCCCAAAACATGAAATTTAAAAAAAAATGAAATTTTTCCTGTCCCGAAAATCGAGCCCCGAAATATAACGTCTCAAAATAAGCTAAATCAGTGTCAGAAAAAACAAAACAAATGACTCCTAAGTGCTTAACATGGTTTTTTTTGACTTTCCAAAACTTAAAATTTCAAAAAAAAGGAAATTTTTTGTGTCACCAAAATCGAACACTGCAAAATGTCGTCTCAAAATAAGCTAAAATGAGTGTCCGAAAAACAAAGCAAATGACTCCTAAGTGCTTAATATGTTATTTTTTATTTCCCAAAACATGAAATTTCAAAAATAAGGAAATTTTTTGTGTCACGAAAATCGAGAACTGCAAAATGACGTATCAAAATAAGCTAAAATAAGTGTCCGAAAAACAAAGAAAATACTCCTAAGTGCTTAATATGTTATTTTTTGACTTCCCAAAACATGAAATTTCAAAAAAAAGGAAATTTTTCCTGTCACGAAAATCGAGCCCCGAAATATAACGACTCAAAATAAGCTAAATCATTGCCAGAAAAAACCAAACAAATGACTCCTAAGTGCTTAACATGGTATTTTTTGACTTTCCAAAACTTAAAATTTCAAAAAAAGGAAATTTTTTGTGTCACGAAAATCGAGCACTGCAAAATGACGTCTCAAAATAAGCTAAAATAAGTGTCTGAAAAACAAAGCAAATGACCCCTAATTGCTTAATTTGTTATTTTTTATTTCCCTAAAACATTAAATTTCAGAAATAAGGAAATTTTTTGTGTCACGAAAATCGAGCACTGCAAAATAAGCTAAAATAAGTGTCCGAAAAACAAAGCAAATGATTCCTAAAGTGCTTAATATGTTATTTTTTGACTTCTCAAAACATGAAATTTCAAAAAATATGAAACTTTTCGAGACACGAAAATCGGGCCCCGAAATATAACGTCTGAAAATAAGCTAAATCAGGGTCAGAAAAAACAAAACAAATGACTCCTAAGTGCTTAATATGTTATTTTTTGACTTCCCAAAACTAATAATTGCAAAAAAAAAATGAAATTTTGTAGGTCACAAAAATTGAACCCCGAAAAATGACGTCTCCAAATCAGCAAAACCAGTGTCCGAAAACAAAGCAAATGGCTCCTAAATGCTTAGTATGTTATTTTTTGACTTCCCAAAACTTGGAATTTTAAAAAAAAGGAAACTTTTTGTGTCACGAAAATCGAGCCCCGAAATATAACGTCTGAAAATAAGCTAAATCAGGTTCAGAAAAAACAAAACAAATGACTCCTAAGTGCTTAATATGTTATTTTTTGACTTCCCAAAACTTATAATTTCAAAAAAATTATATGTTTTGGGAAGTAAAAAAATAAGCTAAAAGTAGTATCCGAAAAACAAAGCAAATGACTCATAAGTACTCAATATGTTAATTTTGACTACCCAAAACTTAAAATTTTTAAAAAAAATGAAATTTTTTGTGTCACGAAAATCGAGCACTGCAAAATGACCTATCAAAATAAGTTAAAATAAGTGTCCGAAAAACAAAGCAAATGACTCCTAAGTGCTTAATATGTTATTTTTTGACTTCCCAAAACAAGAGATTTCAAAAAAAATGAAATTTTTCCTGTCACGAAAATCGAGCCCCGAAATATAACGTCTCAAAATAAGCTAAATCAGGGTCAGAAAAAACAAAACAAATGACTTCTATGTGCTTAATATGTAATTTTTTATTTCCCAAAACATGAAATTTCAAAAATAAGGAAATTTTTTTTGTCACGAAAATCGAGCACTGCAAAAATGAAATTTTTCCTGTCACGAAAATCGAGCCCCGAAATATAACGTCTCAAAATAAGCTAAATCAGGGTCAGAAAAAACAAAACAAATGACTCCTAAGTGCTTAAAATGGTATTTTTTTACTTCCCAAAACATAAAATATCAAAAAAAAAGGAAACTTTTCCTATAACGGAATCGAGCACCGAAAAATATCGTCTCAAAATAAGCAAAAATTAGTTTCCGAAAAACAAAGCAAATGATTCCTAAGTGCTTAATATGTTATTTTTTTACTTCACAAAACTTAAAATTTCAATAAAAAGGAAATTTTTTGTGTCACGAAAGCATCACAAAATGACGTGTCTAAATAAGCTAAAATAAGTGTCCGCAAAACAAAGCAAATGACTCTTAAGTACTCAATATGTTATTTTTTGACTACCCAGAACATAAAATTTCAAAAAAAAGGAAATTTTTTGTGTCACGTAAATCGAGCACTGCAAAATGACGTCTCAAAATAAGCTAAATCAGTGTCAGAAAAAACAAAGCAAATGACTCCTAAGTGCTTAATATGTTATTTTTTATTTCCCAAAACATGAAATTTCAAAAATAAGGAAATTTTTTGTATCACGAAAATCGGGCACTGCTAAATGACATATAAAAATAAGCTAAAATAAGTGTCCCAAAAACAAAGCAAATGACTCCTAAGTTATTAATATGTTATTTTTTGACTTCCCAAAACATGAAATTTCAAAAAAAAAGGAAATTTTTCCTGTCACGAAAATCGAGCCCCGAAATATAACGTCTCAAAATAAGCTAAATCAGGGTCAGAAAAAACAAAACAAATGACTCCTAAGTGCTTAACATGGTATTTTTTGACTTCCCAAAACTTAAAAGTTCAAAAAAAGGAAATTTTTTGTGTCACGAAAATCGAGCACTACAAAATGACGTATCAAAATATGCTAAAATAAGTGTCCGAAAAACAAAGCAAATGACTCCTAAGTTCTTAATATGTTATTTTTTGACTTCCCAAAACATGAAATTTCAAAAAAAATGAAACTTTTCGGGATACGAAAATCGAGCCCCTAAATATAACGTCTCAAAATAAGCTAAAATTAGTGTCCGAAAATCAAAGCAAATGACTCCCAAGTACTCAATATGTTATTTTTTGACTACCCAAAACTTAAAATTTCAAAAAAAAGGAAATTTTTTGTCTCACGAAAATCGAGCACTGCAAAATGACGTCTCAAAATAAGCTAAAATAAGTGTCCCAAAAACAAAGCAAATGACTCCTAAGTGCTTAATATGTTATTTTTTATTTCCCAACACATGAAATTTCAAAAATAAGGAAATTTTTTGTGTCACGAAAATCGAGAACTGCAAAATGACATATCAAAATAAGTGTCGGAAAAACAAAGCAAATGACTCCTAAGTACTTAATATGTTATTTGTTGACTTCCCAAAACATGAAATTTAAAAAAAAACGAAATTTTTCCTGTCACGAAAATCGAGCCCCGAAATATAACGTCTCAAAATAAGCTAAATCAGTGTCAGAAAAAACAAAACAAATGACTCCTAAGTGCTTAACATGGTTTTTTTTGACTTTCCAAAACTTAAAATTTCAAAAAAAAGGAAATTTTTTGTGTCACGAAAATCGAACACTGCAAAATGTCGTCTCAAAATAAGCTAAAATGAGTGTCCGAAAAACAAAGCAAATGACTCCTAAGTGCTTAATATGTTATTTTTTATTTCCCAATACATGAAATTTCAAAAATAAGGAAATTTTTTGTGTCACGAAAATCGAGAACTGCAAAATGACGTATCAAAATAAGCTAAAATAAGTGTCCGAAAAACAAAGCAAATGACTCCTAAGTGCTTAATATGTTATTTTTCGACTTCCCCAGACACCACATTTCACAACAAGGAAATTTTTCCTGTCACGAAAATCGAGCCCCGAAATATAACGTCTCAAAATAATCTAAATCATTGCCAGAAAAAACCAAACAAATGACTCCTAAGTGCTTAACATGGTATTTTTTGACTTTCCAAAACTTAAAATTTCAAAAAAAGGAAATTTTTTGTGTCACGAAAATCGAGCACTGCAAAATGACGTCTCAAAATAAGCTAAAATAAGTGTCTGGAAAACAAAGCAAATGACTCCTAATTGCTTAATTTGTTATTTTTTATTTCCCTAAAACATTAAATTTCAGAAATAAGGAAATTTTTTGTGTCACGAAAATCGAGCACTGCAAAATAAGCTAAAATAAGTGTCCGAAAAACAAAGCAAATGATTCCTAAAGTGCTTAATATGTTATTTTTTGACTTCTCAAAACATGAAATTTCAAAAAATATGAAACTTTTCGAGACACGAAAATCAGGCCCCGAAATATAACGTCTGAAAATAAGCTAAATCTGGGTCAGAAAAAACAAAACAAATGACTCCTAAGTGCTTAATATGTTATTTTTTGACTTCCCAAAACTAATAATTGCAAAAAAAAAATGAAATTTTGTAGGTCACAAAAATTGAACCCCGAAAAATGACGTCTCCAGATCAGCAAAACCAGTGTCCGAAAACAAAGCAAATGGCTCCTAAGTGCTAAGTATGTTATTTTTTGACTTCCCAAAACTTGGAATTTTAAAAAAAAAGGAAACTTTTTGTGTCACGAAAATCGAGCCCCGAAATATAACGTCTCACAATAAGCTAAATCAGGGTCAGAAAAAACAAAACAAATGACTCCTAAGTGCTTAATATGTTATTTTTTGACTTCCCAAAACTTATAATTTCAAAAAAATTATATGTTTTTGGAAGTAAAAAAATAAGCTAAAAGTAGTATCCGAAAAACAAAGCAAATGACTCATAAGTACTCAATATGTTAATTTTGACTACCCAAAACTTAAAATTTCAAAAAAAAATGAAATTTTTTGTGTCACGAAAATCGAGCACTGCAAAATGACCTATCAAAATAAGTTAAAATAAGTGTTCGAAAAACAAAGCAAATGACTCCTAAGTGCTTAATATGTTATTTTTTGACTTCCCAAAACAAGAGATTTCAAAAAAAATGAAATTTTTCCTGTCACGAAAATCGAGCCCCGAAATATAACGTCTCAAAATAAGCTAAATCAGGGTCAGAAAAAACAAAACAAATGACTTCTAAGTGCTTAATATGTAATTTTTTATTTCCCAAAACATGAAATTTAAAAAATAAGGAAATTTTTTTTGTCACGAAAATCGAGCACTGCAAAATGGCGTGTCAAAATAAGCTAAAATAAGTGTCCGAAAAACAAAGAAAATGACTCATAAGTGCTTAATATCTTATTTTCTGACTTCCCAAAACACGAAATTTCAAAAAAAAGGAAATTTTTTCGGGTCAGGAAAATCGAGCCCCGAAATATAACGTCTCAAAATAAGCTAAATCAGGGTCAGAAAAAACAAAACAAATGACTCCTAAGTGCTTAAAATGGTATTTTTTTACTTCCCAAAACATAAAATATCAAAAAAAAAGGAAACTTTTCCTATAACGGAATCGAGCACCAAAAAATATCGTCTCAAAATAAGCAAAAATTAGTGTCCGAAAAACAAAGCAAATGATTCCTAAGTGCTTAATATGTTATTTTTTTACTTCACAAAACTTAAAATTTCAATAAAAAGGAAATTTTTTGTGTCACGAAAGCATCACAAAATGACGTGTCTAAATAAGCTAAAGTAAGTGTCCGCAAAACAAAGCAAATGACTCCTAAGTACTCAATATATTATTTTTTGACTACTCAAAACTTAAAATTTCAAAAAAAAGGAAATTTTTTGTCTCCCGAAAATCGAGCACTGCAAAATGACGTCTCAAAATAAGCTAAAATAAGTGTCCGAAAAACAAAGCAAAAGACTCCTAAGTGCTTAATATGTTATTTTTTATTTCCCAAAACATGAAATTTCAAAAATAAGGAAATTTTTTGTGTCACGAAAATCGAGAACTGCAAAATGACATATCAAAATAAGTGTCGGAAAAACAAAGCAAATGACTCCTAAGTACTTAATATGTTATTTGTTGACTTCCCAAAACATGAAATTTAAAAAAAACGAAATTTTTCGTGTCACGAAAATCGAGCCCCGAAATATAACGTCTCAAAATAAGCTAAATCAGTGTCAGAAAAAAACAAAACAAATGACTCCTAAGTGCTTAACATGGTTTTTTTTGACTTTCCAAAACTAAAAAATTCAAAAAAAAAGGAAATTTTTTGTGTCACGAAAATCGAACACTGCAAAATGTCGTCTCAAAATAAGCTAAAATAAGTGTCCGAAAAACAAAGCAAATGACTCTTAAGTGCTTAATATGTTATTTTTTGACTTCCCAAAAACTTGAAATTTCAAAAATAAGGAAATTTTTTGTGTCGCGAAAATCGAGAACTGCAAAATGACGTATCAAAATAAGCTAAAATAAGTGTCCGAAAAACAAAGCAAATGACTCCTAAGTGCTTAATATGTTATTTTTTGACTTCCCAAAACATGAAATTTCAAAAAAAAGGAAATTTTTCCTGTCACGAAAATCGAGCCTCGAAATATAACGTCTCAAAATAAGCTAAATCATTGCCAGAAAAAACCAAACAAATGACTCCTAAGTGCTTAACATGGTATTTTTTGACTTTCCAAAACTTAAAATTTCAAAAAAAGGAAATTTTTTGTGTCACGAAAATAGTGCACTACAAAATGACGTCTCAAAATAAGCTAAAATAAGTGTCTGAAAAACAAAGCAAATGACTCCTAATTGCTTAATTTGTTATTTTTTATTTCCCTAAAACATTAAATTTCAGAAATAAGGAAATTTTTTGTGTCACGAAAATCGAGCACTGCAAAATAAGCTAAAATAAGTGTCCGAAAAACAAAGCAAATGATTCCTAAAGTGCTTAATATGTTATTTTTTGACTTCTCAAAACATGAAATTTCAAAAAATATGAAACTTTTCGGGACACGAAAATCGGGCCCCGAAATATAACGTTTGAAAATAAGCTAAATCAGGGTCAGAAAAAACAAAACAAATGACTCCTAAGTGCTTAATATGTTATTTTTTGAATTCCCAAATCTAATAATTGCAAAAAAAAATGAAATTTTGTAGGTCACAAAAATTGAACCCCGAAAAATGACGTCTCCAAATCAGCAAAACCAGTGTCCGAAAACAAAGCAAATGGCTCCTAAGTGCTTAGTATGTTATTTTTTGACTTCCCAAAAGTTGGAATTTAAAAAAGAAAGGAAACTTTTTGTGTAACGAAAATCGGGCCCCGAAATATAACGTATCAAAATAAGCTAAATCAGGGTCAGAAAAAACAAAACAAATGACTCCTGAGTGCTTAATATGTTATTTTTTGACTTCCCAAAACTTATAATTTCAAAAAAAATTATATGTTTTGGGAAGTAAAAAAATAAGCTAAAAGTAGTATCCGAAAAACAAAGCAAATGACTCCTAAGTACTCAATATGTTAATTTTGACTACCCAAAACTTAAAATTTAAAAAAAAAATGAAATTTTTTGTGTCACGAAAATCGAGCACTGCAAAATGACCTATCAAAATAAGTTAAAATAAGTGTCCGAAAAACAAAGCAAATGACTCCTAAGTGCTTAATATGTTATTTTTTGACTTCCCAAAACAAGAGATTTCAAAAAAAATGAAATTTTTCCTGTCACGAAAATCGAGCCCCGAAATATAACATCACAAAATAATCTAAATCAGGGTCAGAAAAACAAAACAAATGACTTCTAAGTGCTTAATATGTAATTTTTTATTTCCCAAAACATGAAATTTCAAAAATAAGGAAATTTTTTTTGTCACGAAAATCGAGCACTGCAAAATGACGTGTCAAAATAAGCTAAAATAAGTCTCCGAAAAACAAAGAAAATGACTCATAAGTGCTTAATATCTTATTTTCTGACTTCCCAAAACACGAAATTTCAAAAAAAAGGAAATTTTTTCGGGTCAGGAAAATCGAGCCCCGAAATATAACGTCTCAAAATAAGCTATATCTGGGTCAGAAAAAACAAAACAAATGACTCCTAAGTGCTTAATATGTTATTTTTTGACTTCCCAAAACTTGAAATTTACAAAAAAAAAGGAAACATTTTGTGTCACGAAAATCGAACACGACAAAAAGACGTCTCAAAATAAGCTAAAATTAGTGTCGGAAAAACAAAGCAAATGACTCCTAAGTGCTTAATATGTTATTTTTTTATTTCCCAAAACATGAAATTTCAAAAATAAGGAAATTTTTTGTGTCGCGAAAATCGAGCACTGCAAAATGACGTATCAAAATAAGCCAAAATAAGTGTCCGAAAAACAAAACAAATGACTCCTAAGTGCTTAATATGTTATTTTTTGACTTCCCAAAAACTTGAAATTTCAAAAAAAAAGGAAATTTTTTGTGTCACGAAAATCGAGCACTGCAAAATGACCTATCAAAATAAGTTAAAATAAGTGTCCGAAAAACAAAGCAAATGACTCCTAAGTGCTTAATATGTTATTTTTTATTTCCCAAAACATGAAATTTCAAAAATAAGGAAATTTTTTGTGTCACAAAAATCGAGAACTGCAAAATGACGTCTCAAAATAAGCTAAAATAAGTGTCTGAAAAACAAAGCAAATGACTCCTAATTGCTTAATTTGTTATTTTTTATTTCCCTAAAACATTAAATTTCAGAAATAAGGAAATTTTTTGTGTCACGAAAATCGAGCACTGAAAAATAAGCTAAAATAAGTGTCCGAAAAACAAAGCAAATGATTCCTAAAGTGCTTAATATGTTATTTTTTGACTTCTCAAAACATGAAATTTCAAAAAATATGAAACTTTTCGGGACACGAAAATCGGGCCCCGAAATATAACGTCTGAAAATAAGCTAAATCAGGGTCAGAAAAAACAAAACAAATGACTCCTAAGTGCTTAATATGTTATTTTTTGACTTCCCAAAACTAATAATTGCAAAAAAAAAATGAAATTTTGTAGGTCACAAAAATTGAACCCCGAAAAATGACGTCTCCAAATCAGCAAAACCAGTGTCCTAAAACAAAGCAAATGGCTCCTAAGTGCTTAGTATGTTATTTTTTGACTTCCCAAAACTTGGAATTTAAAAAAAAAAGGAAACTTTTTGTGTCACGAAAATCGAGCCCCGAAATATAACGTCTCAAAATAAGCTAAATCAGGGTCAGAAAAAACAAAACAAATGACTCCTAAGTGCTTAAAATGGTATTTCTTAATATGTTATTTTTTGACTTCCCAAAAACTTGAAATTTCAAAAAAAAAGGAAATTTTTTGTGTCACGAAAATCGAGCACTGCAAAATGACCTATCAAAATAAGTTAAAATAAGTGTCCGAAAAACAAAGCAAATGACTCCTAAGTGCTTAATATGTTATTTTTTATTTCCCAAAACATGAAATTTCAAAAATAAGGAAATTTTTAGTGTCACGAAAATCGAGAACTGCAAAATGACATATCAAAATAAGTGTCGGAAAAACAAAGCAAATGACTCCTAAGTACTTAATATGTTATTTGTTGACTTCCCAAAACATGAAATTAAAAAAAAAACGAAATTTTTCCTGTCACGAAAATCGAGCCCCGAAATATAACGTCTAATAATAAGCTAAATCAGTGTCAGAAAAAACGAAACAAATGACTCCTATGTGCTTAACATGGTATTTTTTGACTTTCAAAAAAAAAAAAGGAAATTTTTTGTGTCACGAAAATCGAACACTGCAAAATATCGTCTCAAAATAAGCTAAAATGAGTGTCCGAAAAACAAAGCAAATGACTCCTAAGTGCTTAATATGTTATTTTTTATTTCCCAAAACATGAAATTTCAAAAATAAGGAAATTTTTTGTGTCACGAAAATCGAGAACTGCAAAATGCCGTATCAAAATAAGCTAAAATAAGTGTCCGAAAAACAAAGCAAATGACTCCTAAGTGCTTAATATATTATTTTTTGACTTCCCAAAACATTTGATTGCAAAAAAAAGGAAATTTTTCCTTTCACAAAAATCGAGCCCCGAAATATAACGTCTAAAAATAAGCTAAATCAATGTCAGATAAAACAAAACAAATGACTCCTAAGTGCATAACATGGTATTTTTTGACTTCCCAAAACTTAAAATTTCAATAAAAAGGAAATTTTTTGTGTTACGAAAATCAAGCACTACAAAATGACGTATAAAAATTTGCTAAAATAAGTGTCCGAAAAACAAAGCAAATGACTCCTAAGTGCTTAATATGTTATTTTTTGACTTCCCAAAACATGAAATTTCAAAAAAAATGAAATTTTTCCTGTCACGAAAATCGAGCCCCGAAATATAACGTCTAAAAATAAGCTAAATCAGGGTCAGAAAAAACAAAACAAATGGCTCCTAAGTGCTTAACATGGTATTTTTTGACTTCCCAAAACATAAAATATCAAAAAAAAAGGAAATTTTTCCTATAACGGAATCGAGCACCGAAAAATATCGTCTAAAAATAAGCGAAGATTAGTGTCCGAGAAACAAAGCAAATGATTCCTAAGTGCTTAATATGTTATTTTGTTACTTCACAAGACTTAGAATTTCAATAAAAAGGAAATTTTTTGTGTCACGAAAGCATTACAAAATGACGTGTCTAAATAAGCTAAAATAAGTGTCCGCAAAACAAAGCAAATGACTCCTAAGTACTCAATATGTTATTTTTTGACTACCCAAAACTTAAAATTTCAAAAAAAAGAAAATTTTTTGTCTCACGAAAATCGAGCACTGCAAAATGACGTCTCAAAATAAGCTAAAATAAGTGTCCGAAAAACAAAGCAAAAGACTCCTAAGTGCTTAATATGTTATTTTTTATTTCCCAAAACATGAAATTTCAAAAATAAGGAAATTTTTTGTGTCACGAAAATCGAGAACTGCAAAATGACATATCAAAATAAGTGTCGGAAAAACAAAGCAAATGACTCCTAAGTACTTAATATGTTATTTGTTGACTTCCCAAAACATGAAATTTAAAAAAAAAACGAAATTTTTCCAGTCACGAAAATCGAGCCCCGAAATATAACGTCTCAAAATAAGCTAAATCAGTGTCAGAAAAAACAAAACAAATGACTCCTAAGTGCTTAACATGGTATTTTTTGACTTTCCAAAACTTAAAATTTCAAAAAAAAGGAAATTTTTTGTGTCACGAAAATCGAACACTGCAAAATGTCGTCTCAAAATAAGCTAAAATGAGTGTCCGAAAAACAAAGCAAATGACTCCTAAGTGCTTAATATGTTATTTTTTATTTCCCAAAACATGAAATTTCAAAAATAAGGAATTTTTTTGTGTCACGAAAATCGAGAACTGCAAAATGACGTATCAAAATAAGCTAAAATAAGTGTCCGAAAAACAAAGCAAATGACTCCTAAGTGCTTAATATGTTATTTTTTGACTTCCCAAAACATGAAATTTCAAAAAAAAGGAAATTTTTCGGGTCAGGAAAATCGAGCCCCGAAATATAACGTCTCAAAATAAGCTAAATCATTGCCAGAAAAAACCAAACAAATGACTCCTAAGTGCTTAACATGGTATTTTTTGACTTTCCAAAACTTAAAATTTCAAAAAAAGGAAATTTTTTGTGTCACGAAAATCGAGCAGTGCAAAATGACGTCTCAAAATAAGCTAAAATAAGTGTCTGAAAAACAAAGCAAATGACTCCTAATTGCTTAATTTGTTATTTTTTATTTCCCTAAAACATTAAATTTCAGAAATAAGGAATTTTTTTGTGTCACGAAAATCTAGCACTGCAAAATAAGCTAAAATAAGTGTCCGAAAAACAAAGCAAATGATTCCTAAAGTGCTTAATATGTTATTTTTTTACTTCTCAAAACATGAAATTTCAAAAAATATGAAACTTTTCGGGACACGAAAATCGGGCCCCGAAATATAACGTCTCAAAATAAGCTAAATCAGGGTCAGAAAAAACAAAACAAATGACTCCTAAGTGCTTAATATGTTATTTTTTTACTTCCCAAAACTAATAATTGCAAAAAAAAATGAAATTTTGTAGGTCACAAAAATTGAACCCCGAAAAATGACGTCTCCAAATCAGCAAAACCAGTGTCCGAAAACAAAGCAAATGGCTCCTAAGTGCTTAATATGTTATTTTTTGACTTTCCAAAACTTGGAATTTAAAAAAAAAAGGAAACTTTTTGTGTCACGAAAATCGAGCCCCGAAATATAACGTCTCAAAATAAGCTAAATCAGGGTCAGAAAAAACAAAACAAATGACTCCTAAGTGCTTAATATGTTATTTTTTGACTTCCCAAAACTTATAATTTCAAAAAAATTATATGTTTTGGGAAGTAAAAAAATAAGCTAAAAGTAGTATCCGAAAAACAAAGCAAATGACTCCTAAGTACTCAATATGTTAATTTTGACTACCCAAAACTTAAAATTTCAAAAAAAAAGGAAATTTTTTGTGTCACGAAAATCGAGCACTGCAAAATGACCTATCAAAATAAGTTAAAATAAGTGTCCGAAAAACAAAGCAAATGACTCCTAAGTGCTTAATATGTTATTTATTGACTTCCCAAAACAAGAGATTTCAAAAAAAAAATGAAATTTTTCCTGTCACGAAAATCGAGCCCCGAAATATAACGTCTCAAAATAAGCTAAATCAGGGTCTGAAAAAACAAAACAAATGACTTCTAAGTGCTTAATATGTAATTTTTTATTTCCCAAAACATGAAATTTCAAAAATAAGGAAATTTTTTGTGTCACGAAAATCGAGCACGGCTAAAAGACATATAAAAATAAGCTAAAATAAGTTTCCGAAAAACAAAGCAAAGGACTCCTAAGTTCTAAATATGTTATTTTTTGACTTCCCAAAACATGAAATTTCAAAAAAAAGGAAATTTTTCCTGTCACGAAAATCGAGCCCCGAAATATAACGTCTCAAAATAAGCTAAATCAGGGTCAGAAAAAACATAACTAATGACTCCTAAGTGCTTAATATATTATTTTTTGACTTCCCAAAAACTTGAAATTTCAAAAAAAAAGGAAATTTTTTGTGTCACGAAAATCGAGCACTGCAAAATGACCTATCAAAATAAGTTAAAATAAGTGTCCGTAAAACAAAGCAAATGACTCCTAAGTGCTTAATATGTTATTTTTTGACTTGCCAAAACATGAAATTTCAAAAAAAAAGGAAATTTTTCCTGTCACGAAAATTGAGCCCCGAAATATAACGTCTCAAAATAAGCTAAATCTGTGTCAGAACAAAACAAATGACTCCTAAGTGCTTAACATGGTATTTTTTTACTTCCCAAAAATTTAAATTTCAAAAAAAAGGAAATTTTTTGTGTCACGAAAATCGAGCACTGCAAAATGGCGTCTCAAAATAAGCTAAAATAAGTGTCCGAAAAACATAGCAAATGACTCCTAAGTGCTTAATTTTTTATTTTTTATTTCCCAAAACATGAAATTTCAAAAGTAAGGAAATTTTTTGTTTCACGAAAATCGAGCACTGCAAAATGACTTATCAAAATAAGCTATAATAAGTGTTCGAAATAAAAAGCAAATGACTCCTAAGTGCTTAATATGTTATTTTTTGACATCCCAAAATATGAAATTTCAAAAAATAAGGAAATTTTTCCTGTCACGAAAATTGAGCCCCGAAATATAACGTCTCAAAATAAGCAAATCAGGGTCAGAAAAAACAAAGCAAAAGACCTCAAAGGGCTTAACATGGTATGTCTTGACCTCCCAAAACATAAAATATCAAAAAAAAAAAAGGAACCTTTTCGGATATCGGAAATCGAGCACCGAAAAATATCGTCTCAAAATAAGCAAAAATTAGTGTCCGAAAAACAAAGCAAATGACTCCTAAGTGCTTAATATGTTATTTTTTTACTTCACAAAACTTAAAATATCCGTAAAAAGGAAATTTTTTGTGTCACGAAAGCATTACAAAATGACGTGTCAAAATAAGCTAAAATAAGTGTCCGAAAAACAAAGCAAATGACTCCTGAGTGCTTAATTTGTTATTTTTTATTTCCCAAAACATGAAATTTCAAAAGTAAGGAAATTTTTCGGGTCAGGAAAATCGAGCCCCGAAATATAACGTCTCAAAATAAGCTAAATCAGGGTCAGAAAAAACAAAACAAATGACTCGTAAGTTCTTAATATGTTATTTTTTGACTTCCGAAAACTTATAATTTCAAAAAAAAAGAATTTTTTTGTGTCACGAAAATCGAGCACCGAAAAATGACGTCTCAAAATAAGCTAAAATTAGTGTCCGAAAACAAAGCAAATGACTCCTAAGTGCTTATTATGTTATTTTTTGACGTCCCAAAACATTAAATTTCAAAAAAAATGAAACTTTTCGGGACACGAAAATTGAGCGCAGAAAAATGACATCTCAAAATAAGCTAAATCAGGGTCAGAAAAAACAAAACAAATAACTCCTAAGTGCTTAACATGTTGTTTGTTTGACTTCCCAAAACTTGAAATATAAAAAAGATGGAAACTTTTCGGGTCACGAAGATCGAGCACCGAAAAATATCGTCTCAAAATAAGCAAAAATTAGTGTCCAAAAAACAAAGCAAATGACTCCAAAGTTCTTAATATATTATTTTTTGACTTCACAAAACTTAAAATTTCAAAAAAATTAAATTTTTTGTGTCACGAAAGCACTACAAAATGACGTCTCAAAATAAGCTAAAATTAGTGTCCGAAAAACAAATCAAATGACTAATAAGTGCTTAACATGTTATTTTTTGACTTCCCAAAACATGGAATTTAAAAAAAAAAATGAAATTTTTTATTTCACAAAAATCAAGCACTGCAAAATGACGTATCAAAATAAGCTTAAATAAGTGACCGAAAAACAAAGCAAATGACTTCTAAGTGCTTAATATGTTATTTTTTATTTCCCAAAACATGAAATTTCAAAAATAAGGAAATTTTTTGTGTCACGAAAATCGAGCACTGCAAAATGACGTATCAAAATAAGCTAAAATAATTGTCCGAAAAACAAAGCAAATGACTCCTAAGTGCTTAATATGTTATTTTTTGACTTCCCAAGACATGATATTTCAAAAAAAAGGAAATTTTTCCTGTCACCAAAATCGAGCCCCGAAATATAACTTCTCAAAATAAGCTAATCAGGGTCAGAAAAAACAAAACAAATGACTCCTAAGTGCTTAACATGGTATTTTTTGACTTCCCAAAACGTAAAATATCAAAAAAAAAAAGGAAACTTTTCGGATCACGAAAGTCGAGCACCGAAAAATATCGTCTCAAAATAAGCAAAATTAGTGTCCGATAAACAAAGCAAATGACTCCTAAGTGCTTAATATGTTATTTTTTGACTTCACAAAACTTAAAATTTCAATAAAAAGGAAATTTTTTGTGTCACGAAAGCATTACAAAATAAGCTAAAATAAGTGTCCGAAAAACAAAGCAAATGACTCCTAAGTGCTTAATATGTTATTTTTTATTTCCCAAAACATGAAATTTCAAAAATAAAGAAATTTTTTGTGTCACGAAAATCGAGCACCGAAAAATGACGTCTCAAAATAAGCTAAAATAAGTGTCCGAAAAACAAAGCAAATGACTCCTAAGTGCTTAATATCTTATTTTTTGACTTCCCAAAACATGAAATTTCAAAAAAAAGGAAATTTTTCGGGTCAGGAAAATCGAGCCCCGAAATATAACGTCTCAAAATAAGCTAAATCAGGGTCAGAAAAAACAAAACAAATGACTCCTAAGTGCTTAATATGTTATTTTTTGACTTCCCAAAACTTGAAATTTAAAAAAAAAGGGAAACATTTTGTGTCACGAAAATCGAACACGGCAAAATGACGTCTCAAAATAAACTAAAATTAGGGTCGAAAAAACAAAGCAAATGACTCCTAAGTGCTTAATATGTTATTTTTTGACTTCCCAAAACTTATAATTTCAAAAAAAAAAGAATTTTTTTGGGTCACGAAAATCGAGCCCCGAAATATAACGTCTCAAAATAAGCTAAATCAGGGTCAGAAAAAACAAAACAAATGACTCCTAAGTGCTTAACATGGTATTTTTTGACTTCCCAAAACTTAAAGTTTCAAAAAAAATGAAATTTTTTTTGTCACGAAAATCGAGCACTGCAAAATGACGTATCAAAATAAGCTAAAATAAGTTTCCGAAGAACAAAGCAAATGACTCCTAAGTGCTTAATATGTTATTTTTTGACTTCCCAAAATATGAAATTTTAAAAAAAAAAACAAATTTTTCCTGTCACGAAAATCGAGCCCCGAAATATAACGTCTCAAAATAAGCTAAATCAGCGTCAGAAAAAACAAAACAAATGACTCCTAAGTGCTTAACATGGTATTTTTTGACTTCACAAAACATAAAATATCAAAAAAAAAAAAAAGGAAACTTTTTCGGATAACGGAAATCGAGCACCGAACAATATCGTCTCAAAGTAGGCAAAAATTAGTGTCCGAAAAACAAAGTAAATGACTCCTAAGTGCTTAATATGTTATTTTTTTACTTCACAAAACATAAAATTTCAATAAAAAGGAAATTTTTTGTGTCACGATAGCATTACAAAATGACGTGTCAAAATAAGCTAAAATAAGTGTCCGCAAAACAAAGCAAATGACTCTTAAGTACTCAATATGTTATTTTTTGACTACCAAAAACTTAAAATTTCAAAAAAAAGGAAATTTTTTGTGTCACGTAAATCGAGCACTGCAAAATGACGTTTCAAAATAAGCTAAATCAGTGTCAGAAAAAACAAAGCAAATGACTCCTAAGTGCTTAATATGTTATTTTTTATTTCCCAAAACATAAAATTTCAAAAATAAGGAAATTTTTTGTGTCACGAAAATCGAGCACTGCTAAATGACATATAAAAATAAGCTAAAATAAGTGTCCGAAAAACAAAGCAAATGACTCCTAAGTTCTTAATATGTTATTTTTTGACTTCCCAAAACATGAAATTTCAAAAAAAAGGAAATTTTTCCTGTCACGAAAACCGAGCCCCGAAATATAACGTCTCAAAATAAGCTAAATCAGGGTCAGAAAAAACAAAACAAATGACTCCTAAGTGCTTAACATGGTATTTTTTGACTTCCCAAAACTTAAAATTTCAAAAAAAAATGAAAGTTTTGTGTCAGGAAAATCGAGCACTACAAAATGACGTATCAAAATATGCTAAAATAAGTGTCCTAAAAACAAAGCAAATGACTCCTAAGTGCTTAATATGTTATTTTTTGACTTCCCAAAACATGAAATTTCAAAAAAAATGAAACTTTTCGGGATACGAAAATCGAGCCCCTAAATATAACGTCTCAAAATAAGCTAAAATTAGTGTCCGAAAATCAAAGCAAATGACTCCCAAGTACTAAATATGTTATTTTTTGACTACCCAAAATTTAAAATTTCAAAAAAAAAGGGAAATTTTTTGTGTCACGAAAATCGAGCACTGCAAAATGACATCTGTAAATAAGCTAAAATAAGTGTCCGAAAAACAAAGCAAATGACTCCTAAGTGCTTAATATGTTATTTTTTGACTTCCCAAAACATGAAATTTCAAAAAAAATGAAATTTTTCCTGTCACGAAAATCGAGCCCCGAAATATAACGTCTTAAAATAAGCTAAATCAATGTCAGAAAAAACAAAACAAATGAATCCTAAGTGCTTAACATAGTATTTTTTGACTTCCCAAAACTAAAAATTTCAAAAAAAAAGGAAATTTTTTGTGTCACGAAAATCGAGCACTACAAAATGACGTAACAAAATATGCTAAAATAAGTGTCCGAAAAACAAAGCAAATGACTCCTAAGTGCTTAATATGTTATTTTTTGACTTCCCAAAACATGAAATTTCAAAAAAAATGAAATTTTTCCTGTCACGAAAATCGAGCCCCGAAATATAACGTCTCAAAATAAGCTAAATCAGGGTCAGAAAAAACAAAACAAATGACTCCTAAGTGCTTAAAATGGTATTTTTTGACTTCCCAAAACATAAAATATCAAAAAAAAAGGAAACTTTTCCTATAACGGAATCGAGCACCGAAAAATATCGTCTAAAAATAAGCAAAAATTAGTGTCCGAAAAACAAAGCAAATGATTCCTAAGTGCTTAATATGTTATTTTTTTACTTCACAAAACTTAAAATTTCAATAAAAAGGAAATTTTTTGTGTCACGAAAGCATCACAAAATGACGTGTCTAAATAAGCTAAAGTAAGTGTCCGCAAAACAAAGCAAATGACTCCTAAGTACTCAATATGTTATTTTTTGACTACACAAAAATTAAAATTTCAAAAAAAAGGAAATTTTTTGTCTCACGAAAATCGAGCACTGCAAAATGACGTCTCAAAATAAGCTAAAATAAGTGTCCGAAAAACAAAGCAAAAGACTCCTAAGTGCTTAATATGTTATTTTTTATTTCCCAAAACATGAAATTTCAAAAAAAAAGGAAATTTTTTGTGTCACGAAAATCGAGCACTGCAAAATGACCTATCAAAATAAGTTAAAATAAGTGTCCGAAAAACAAAGCAAATGACTCCTAAGTGCTTAATATGTTATTTTTTATTTCCCAAAACATGAAATTTCAAAAATAAGGAAATTTTTTGTGTCACGAAAATCGAGAACTGCAAAATGACATATCAAAATAAGAGTCGCACAAACAAAGAAAATGACTCCTAAGTACTTAATATGTTATTTGTTGACTTCCCAAAACATGAAATCAAAAAAAAAATGAAATTTTTCCTCTCACGAAAATCGAGCCCCGAAATATAACGTCTAATAATAAGCTAAATCAGTGTCAGAAAAAACGAAACAAATTACCCCTATGTGCTGAACATGGTATTTTTTGACTTTCCAAAACTTAGAATTTCAAAAAAAAAGGAAATTTTTTGTGTCACGAAAATCGAACACTGCAAAATATCGTCTCAAAATAAGCTAAAATGAGTGTCCGAAAAACAAAGCAAATGACTCCTAAGTGCTTAATATGTTATTTTTTATTTCCCAAAACATGAAATTTCAAAAATAAGGAAATTTTTTGTGTCACGAAAATCGAGAACTGCAAAATGCCGTATCAAAATAAGCTAAAATAAGTGTCCGAAAAACAAAGCAAATGACTCCTAAGTGCTTAATATATTATTTTTTGACTTCCCAAAACATTAGATTTCAAAAAAAATGAAATTTTTCCTGTCACAAAAATCGAGCCCCGAAATATAACGTCTCAAAATAAGCTAAATCAATGTCAGAAAAAACAAAACAAATGACTCCTAAGTGCTTAACATGGTATTTTTTGACTTCCCAAAACTTAAAATTTAAAAAAAAAAGGAAAATTTTTGTGTCACGAAAATCGAGCACTACAAAATGACGTATCAAAATATGCTAAAATAAGTGTCCGAAAAACAAAGCAAATGACTCCTAAGTGCTTAATATGTTATTTTTTGACTTCCCAAAACATGAAATTTCAAAAAAAATGAAATTTTTCCTGTCACGAAAATCGAGCCCCGAAATATAACGTCTAAAAATAAGCTAAACCAGGGGCAGAAAAAACAAAACAAATGGCTCCTAAGTGCTTAACATGGTATTTTTTGACTTCCCAAAACATAAAATATCAAAAAAAAAGGAAATTTTTCCTATAACGGAATCGAGCACCGAAAAATATCGTCTCAAAATAAGCAAAAATTAGTGTCCGAAAAACAAAGCAAATGATTCCTAAGTGCTTAATATGTTATTTTTTTACTTCACAAAACTTAAAATTTCAATAAAAAGGAAATTTTTTGTGTCACGAAAGCATTACAAAATGACGTGTCTAAATAAGCTAAAATAAGTGTCCGCAAAACAAAGCAAATGACTCCTAAGTACTCAATATGGTATTTTTTGACTACCCAAAACTTAAAATTTCAAAAAAAAGGAAATTTTTTGTCTCACGAAAATCGAGCACTGCAAAATGACGTCTCAAAATAAGCTAAAATAAGTGTCCGAAAAACAAAGCAAAAGACTCCTAAGTGCTTAATATGTTATTTTTTATTTCCCAAAACATGAAATTTCAAAAATAAGGAATTTTTTTGTGTCACGAAAATCGAGAACTGCAAAATGACATATCAAAATAAGTGTCGGTAAAACAAAGCAAATGGCTCCTAAGTGCTTAATATGTTATTTGTTGACTTCCCAAAACATGAAATTTAAAAAAAAAACGAAATTTTTCCTGTCACGAAAATCGAGCCCCGAAATATAACGTCTCAAAATAAGCTAAATCAGGGTCAGAAAAAACAAAACTAATGACTCCTAAGTGCTTAATATATTATTTTTTGACTTCCCAAAAACTTGAAATTTCAAAAAAAAAGGAAATTTTTTGTGTCACGAAAATCGAACACTGCAAAATGTAGTCTCAAAATAAGCTAAAATGAGTGTCCGAAAAACAAAGCAAATGACTCCTAAGTGCTTAATATGTTATTTTTTATTTCCCAAAACATGAAATTTCAAAAATAAGGAAATTTTTTGTGTCACGAAAATCGAGAACTGCAAAATGACGTATCAAAATAAGCTAAAATAAGTGTCCGAAAAACAAAGCAAATGACTCCTAAGTGCTTAATATGTTATTTTTTGACTTCCCAAAACATGAAATTTCAAAAAAAAGGAAATTTTTCGGGTCAGGAAAATCGAGCCCCGAAATATAACGTCTCAAAATCAGCTACATAATCACCAGAAACGACCCCACAAAAGCATACGAAGTACTTAACAGGGTATTCCTTGACTTTCCAAAACTTAAAATTTCAAAAAAAGGAAATTTTTTGTGTCACGAAAATCGAGCACTGCAAAATGACGTCTCAAAATAAGCTAAAATAAGTGTCCGAAAAACAAAGCAAATGACTCCTAAGTGCTTAATATGTTATTTTTTATTTCCCTAAAACATTAAATTTCAGAAATAAGGAATTTTTTTGTGTCACGAAAATCTAGCACTGCAAAATAAGCTAAAATAATTGTCCGAAAAACAAAGCAAATGATTCCTAAAGTGCTTAATATGTTATTTTTTTACTTCTCAAAACATGAAATTTCAAAAAATATGAAACTTTTCGGGACACGAAAATCGGGCCCCGAAATATAACGTCTCAAAATAAGCTAAATTAGGGTCAGAAAAAACAAAACAAATGTCTCCTAAGCGCTTAATATGTTATTTTTTGACTTCCCAAAACTAGTAATTGCAAAAAAAAAATGAAATTTTGTAGGTCACAAAAATTGAACCCCGACAAAAGACGTCTCCAAATCAGCAAAACCAGTGTCCGAAAACAAAGCAAATGGCCCCTAAGTGCTTAATATATTATTTTTTGACTTTCCAAAACTTGGAATTTAAAAAAAAAAGGAAACTTTTTGTGTCAAGAAAATCGAGCCCCGAAATATAACGTCTCAAAATAAGCTAAATAAGGGTCAGAAAAAACAAAACAAATGACTCCTAAGTGCTTAATATGTTATTTTTTGACTTCCCAAAACTTATAATTTCAAAAAAATTATATGTTTTGGGAAGTAAAAAAATAAGCTAAAAGTAGTATCCGAAAAACAAAGCAAATGACTCCTAAGTACTCAATATGTTAATTTTGACTACCCAAAACTTAAAATTTCAAAAAAAAATGAAATTTTTTGTGTCACGAAAATCGAGCACTGCAAAATGACCTATCAAAATAAGTTAAAATAAGTGTCCGAAAAACAAAGCAAATGACTCCTAAGTGCTTAATATGTTATTTATTAACTTCCCAAAACAAGAGATTTCAAAAAAAAATGAAATTTTTCCTGTCACGAAAATCGAGCCCCGAAATATAACGTCTCAAAATAAGCTAAATCAGGGTCTGAAAAAACAAAACAAATGACTTCTAAGTGCTTAATATGTAATTTTTTATTTCCCAAAACATGAAATTTCAAAAATAAGGAAATTTTTTGTGTCACGAAAATCGAGCACTGCTAAATGACATATAAAAATAAGCTAAAATAAGTGTCCGAAAAACAAAGCAAATGACTCCTAAGCTCTTAATATGTTATTTTTTGACTTCCCACAACATGAAATTTCAAAAAAAAGGAAATTTTTCCTGTCACGAAAATCGAGCCCCGCAATATAGCGTCTCAAAATAAGCTAAATCGGGGTCAGAAAAAACATAACTAATGACTCCTAAGGGATTAATATATTATTTTTTGACTTCCCAAAAACTTGAAATTTCAAAAAAAAAGGAAATTTTTTGTGTCACGAAAATCGAGCACTGCAAAATGACCTATCAAAATAAGTTAAAATAAGTGTCCGTAAAACAAAGCAAATGACTCCTAAGTGCTTAATATGTTATTTTTTGACTTGCCAAAACATTAGATTTCAAAAAAAAAGGAAAATTTTCCTGTCACGAAAATCGAGCCCCAAAATATAACGTCTCAAAATAAGCTAAATCTGTGTGAGAACAAAACAAATGACTCCTAAGTGCTTAACATGGTATTTTTTGACTTCCCAAAAATTTAAATTTCAAAAAAAAGGAAATTTTTTGTGTCACGAAAATCGAGCACTGCAAAATGGCGTCTCAAAATAAGCTAAAATAAGTGTCCGAAAAACATAGCAAATGACTCCTAAGTGCTTAATTTTTTATTTTTTATTTCCCAAAACATGAAATTTCAAAAGTAAGGAAATTTTTTGTGTCACGAAAATCGAGCACTGCAAAATGACGTATCAAAATAAGCTAAAATAAGTGTTCGAAAAAAAAAGCAAATGACTCCTAAGTGCTTAATATGTTATTTTTTGACATCCCAAAATATGAAATTTCAAAAAATAAGGAAATTTTTCCTGTCACGAAAATCGAGCCCCGAAATATAACGTCTCAAAATAAGCAAATCAGGGTCAGAAAAAACAAAGAAAAGAACTTCAAAGTGCTTAACATGGTATGTTTTGACTTCCCAAAACATAAAATATCAAAAAAAAAAAAGGAAACTTTTCGGATATCGGAAATCGAGCACCGAAAAATATCGTCTCAAAATAAGCAAAAATTAGTGTCCGAAAAACAAAGCAAATGACTCCTAAGTGCTTAATATGTTATTTTTTTACTTCACAAAACTTAAAATTTCCGTAAAAAGGAAATTTTTTGTGTCACGAAAGCATTACAAAATGACGTGTCAAAATAAGCTAAAATAAGTGTCCGAAAAACAAAGCAAATGACTCCTAAGTGCTTAATATCTTATTTTTTGACTTCCCAAAACATGAAATTTGAAAAAAAAGGAAATTTTTCGGGTCAGGAAAATCGAGCCCCGAAATATAACGTCTCAAAATAAGCTAAATCAGGGTCAGAAAAAACAAAACAAATGACTCGTAAGTGCTTAATATGTTATTTTTTGACTTCCCAAAACTTATAATTTCAAAAAAAAAGAATTTTTTTGTGTCACGAAAATCAAGCATCGAAAAATGACGTCTCAAAATAAGCTAAAATTAGTGTCCGAAAACAAAGCAAATGACTCCTAAGTGCTTATTATGTTATTTTTTTACGTCCCAAAACATTAAATTTCAAAAAAAATGAAACTTTTCGGGACACGAAAATTGAGCGCAGAAAAATGACATCTCAAAATAAGCTAAATCAGGGTCAGAAAAAACAAAACAAATAACTCCTAAGTGCTTAACATGTTGTTTTTTTGACTTCCCAAAACATAAAATATAAAAAATATGGAAACTTTTCGGGTCACGAAAATCGAGCACTGCAAAATGACGTCTCAAAATAAGCAAAAATTAGTGTCCAAAAAACCAAGCAAATGACTCCAAAGTTCTTAATATATTATTTTTTGACTTCACAAAACTTAAAATTTCAAAAAAGTTAAATTTTTTGTGTCACGAAAGCACTACAAAATGACGTCTCAAAATAAGCTAAAATTAGTGTCCGAAAAACAAATCAAATGACTAATAAGTGCTTAACATGTTATTTTTTGACTTCCCAAAACATGAAATTTAAAAAAAAAAATGAAATTTTTTATTTCACAAAAATCAAGCACTGCAAAATGACGTCTCAAAATAAGCTAAAATAAGTGTCTGAAAAACAAAGCAAATGACTTCTAAGTGCTTAATATGTTATTTTTTATTTCCCAAAACATGAAATTTCAAAAATAAGGAAATTTTTTGTGTCACGAAAATCGAGCACTGCAAAATGACGTATCAAAATAAGCTAAAATAATTGTCCGAAAAACAAAGCAAATGACTCCTAAGTGCTTAATATGTTATTTTTTGACTTCCCAAGACATGATATTTCAAAAAAAAGGAAATTTTTCCTGTCACCAAAATCGAGCCCCGAAATATAACTTCTCAAAATAAGCTAATCAGGGTCAGAAAAAACAAAACAAATGACTCCTAAGTGCTTAACATGGTATTTTTTGACTTCCCAAAACGTAAAATATCAAAAAAAAAAAGGAAACTTTTCGGATCACGAAAGTCGAGCACCGAAAAATATCGTCTCAAAATAAGCAAAATTAGTGTCCGATAAACAAAGCAAATGACTCCTAAGTGCTTAATATGTTATTTTTTGACTTCACAAAACTTAAAATTTCAATAAAAAGGAAATTTTTTGTGTCACGAAAGCATTACAAAATAAGCTAAAATAAGTGTCCGAAAAACAAAGCAAATGACTCCTAAGTGCTTAATATGTTATTTTTTATTTCCCAAAACATGAAATTTCAAAAATAAAGAAATTTTTTGTGTCACGAAAATCGAGCACTGAAAAATGACGTATCAAAATAAGCTAAAATAAGTGTCCGAAAAACAAAGCAAATGACTCCTAAGTGCTTAATATCTTATTTTTTGACTTCCCAAAACATGAAATTTAAAAAAAAAGGAAATTTTTCGGGTCAGGAAAATCTAGCCCCGAAATATAACGTCTCAAAATAAGCTAAATCAGGGTCAGAAAAAACAAAACAAATGATTCCTAAGTGCTTAATATGTTATTTTTTTACTTCCCAAAACTTGAAATTTAAAAAAAAAGGGAAACATTTTGTGTCACGAAAATCGAACACGGCAAAATGACGTCTCAAAATAAGCTAAAATTAGTGTCGAAAAAACAAAGCAAATGACTCCTAAGTGCTTAATATGTTATTTTTTGACTTCCCAAAACTTATAATTTCAAAAAAAAAAGAATTTTTTTGGGTCACGAAAATCGAGCCCCGAAATATAACGTCTCAAAATAAGCTAAATCAGGGTCAGAAAAAACAAAGCAAATGACTCCTATGTGATTAACATGGTATTTTTTAACTTCCCAAAACTTAAAGTTTCAAAAAAAAGGAAATTTTTTTTGTCACGAAAAGCGAGCACTGCAAAATGACGTATCAAAATAAGCTAAAATAAGTTTCCGAAAAACAAAGCAAATGACTCCTAAGTGCTTAATATGTTATTTTTTGACTTCCCAAAAAATGAAATTTAAAAAAAAAAAACAAATTTTTCCTGTCACGAAAATCGAGCCCCGAAATATAACGTCTCAAAATAAGCTAAATCAGGGTCAGAAAAAACAAAACAAATGACTCCTAAGTGCTTAACATGGTATTTTTTGACTTCACAAAACATAAAATATCAAAAAAAAAAAAAAGGAAACTTTTTCGGATAACGGAAATCGAGCACCGAACAATATCGTCTCAAAGTAGGCAAAAATTAGTGTCCGAAAAACAAAGTAAATGACTCCTAAGTGCTTAATATGTTATTTTTTTACTTCACAAAACATAAAATTTCAATAAAAAGGAAATTTTTTGTGTCACGAAAGCATTACAAAATGACGTGTCAAAATAAGCTAAAATAAGTGTCCGCAAAACAAAGCAAATGACTCTTAAGTACTCAATATGTTATTTTTTGACTACCAAAAACTTAAAATTTCAAAAAAAAGGAAATTTTTTGTGTAACGTAAATCGAGCACTGCAAAATGACGTTTCAAAATACGCTAAATCAGTGTCAGAAAAAACAAAGCAAATGACTCCTAAGTGCTTAATATGTTATTTTTTATTTCCCAAAACATGAAATTTCAAAAATAAGGAAATTTTTTGTGTCACGAAAATCGAGCACTGCTAAATGACATATAAAAATAAGCTAAAATAAGTGTCCGAAAAACAAAGCAAATGACTCCTAAGTTCTTAATATGTTATTTTTTGACTTCCAAAAACATGAAATTTCAAAAAAAAGGAAATTTTTCCTGTCACGAAAATCGAGCCCCGAAATATAACGTCTCAAAATAAGCTAAATCAGGGTCAGAAAAAACAAAACAAATGACTCCTAAGTGCTTAACATGGTATTTTTTGACTTCCCAAAACTTAAAATTTCAAAAAAAAATGAAAGTTTTGTGTCAGGAAAATCGAGCACTACAAAATGACGTATCAAAATATGCTAAAATAAGTGTCCTAAAAACAAAGCAAATGACTCCTAAGTGCTTAATATGTTATTTTTTGACTTCCCAAAACATGAAATTTCAAAAAAAATGAAACTTTTCGGGATACGAAAATCGAGCCCCTAAATATAACGTCTCAAAATAAGCTAAAATTAGTGTCCGAAAATCAAAGCAAATGACTCCCAAGTACTAAATATGTTATTTTTTGACTACCCAAAATTTAAAATTTCAAAAAAAAAGGGAAATTTTTTGTGTCACGAAAATCGAGCACTGCAAAATGACATCTGTAAATAAGCTAAAATAAGTGTCCGAAAAACAAAGCAAATGACTCCTAAGTGCTTAATATGTTATTTTTTGACTTCCCAAAACATGAGATTTCAAAAAAAATGAAATTTTTCCTGTCACGAAAATCGAGCCCCGAAATATAACGTCTCAAAATAAGCTAAATCAATGTCAGAAAAAACAAAACAAATGAATCCTAAGTGCTTAACATGGTATTTTTTGACTTCCCAAAACTAAAAATTTCAAAAAAAAAGGAAATTTTTTGTGTCACGAAAATCGAGCACTACAAAATGACGTATCAAAATATGCTAAAATAAGTGTCCGAAAAACAAAGCAAATGACTCCTAAGTGCTTAATATGTTATTTTTTGACTTCCCAAAACATGAAATTTCAAAAAAAATGAAATTTTTCCTGTCACGAAAATCGAGCCCCGAAATATAACGTCTCAAAATAAGCTAAATCAGGGTCAGAAAAAACAAAACAAATGACTCCTAAGTGCTTAAAATGGTATTTTTTGACTTCCCAAAACATAAAATATCAAAAAAAAAGGAAACTTTTCCTATAACGGAATCGAGCACCGAAAAATATCGTCTCAAAATAAGCAAAAATTAGTGTCCGAAAAACAAAGCAAATGATTCCTAAGTGCTTAATATGTTATTTTTTTACTTCACAAAACTTAAAATTTCAATAAAAAGGAAATTTTTTGTGTCACGAATGCATCACAAAATGACGTGTCTAAATAAGCTAAAGTAAGTGTCCGCAAAACAAAGCAAATGACTCCTAAGTACTAAATATGTTATTTTTTGACTACCCAAAACTTAAAATTTCAAAAAAAAGGAAATTTTTTGTCTCACGAAAATCGAGCACTGCAAAATGACGTCTCAAAATAAGCTAAAATAAGTGTCCGAAAAACAAAGCAAAAGACTCCTAAGTGCTTAATATGTTATTTTTTATTTCCCAAAACATGAAATTTCAAAAAAAAAGGAAATTTTTTGTGTCACGAAAATCGAGCACTGCAAAATGACCTATCAAAATAAGTTAAAATAAGTGTCCGAAAAACAAAGCAAATGACTCCTAAGTGCTTAATATGTTATTTTTTATTTCCCAAAACATGAAATTTCAAAAATAAGGAAATTTTTTGTGTCACGAAAATCGAGAACTGCAAAATGACATATCAAAATAAGTGTCGGAAAAACAAAGAAAATGACTCCTAAGTACTTAATATGTTATTTGTTGACTTCCCAAAACATGAAATTAAAAAAAAAACGAAATTTTTCCTGTCACGAAAATCGAGCCCCGAAATATAACGTCTAATAATAAGCTAAATCAGTGTCAGAAAAAACGAAACAAATGACTCCTATGTGCTTAACATGGTATTTTTTGACTTTCCAAAACTTAAAATTTCAAAAAAAAAGGAAATTTTTTGTGTCACGAAAATCGAACATTGCAAAATATCGTCTCAAAATAAGCTAAAATGAGTGTCCGAAAAACAAAGCAAATGACTCCTAAGTGCTTAATATGTTATTTTTTATTTCCCAAAACATGAAATTTCAAAAATAAGGAAATTTTTTGTGTCACGAAAATTGAGAACTGCAAAATGCCGTATCAAAATAAGCTAAAATAAGTGTCCGAAAAACAAAGCAAATGACTCCTAAGTGCTTAATATATTATTTTTTGACTTCCCAAAACATTTGATTGCAAAAAAAAGGAAATTTTTCCTGTCACAAAAATCGAGCCCCGAAATATAACGTCTCAAAATAAGCTAAATCAATGTCAGAAAAAACAAAACAAATGACTCCTAAGTGCTTAACATGGTATTTTTTGACTTCCCAAAACTTAAAATTTCAAAAAAAAAGGAAATTTTTTGTGTCACGAAAATCGAGCACTACAAAATGACGTATCAAAATATGCTAAAATAAGTGTCCGAAAAACAAAGCAAATGACTCCTAAGTGCTTAATATGTTATTTTTTGACTTCCCAAAACATGAAATTTCAAAAAAAATGAAATTTTTCCTGTCACGAAAATCGAGCCCCGAAATATAACGTCTAAAAATAAGCTAAATCAGGGTCAGAAAAAACAAAACAAATGGCTCCTAAGTGCTTAACATGGTATTTTTTGACTTCCCAAAACATAAAATATCAAAAAAAAAGGAAATTTTTCCTATAACGGAATCGAGCACCGAAAAATATCGTCTCAAAATAAGCAAAAATTAGTGTCCGAAAAACAAAGCAAATGATTCCTAAGTGCTTAATATGTTATTTTTTTACTTCACAAAACTTAAAATTTCAATAAAAAGGAAATTTTTTGTGTCACGAAAGCATTACAAAATGACGTGTCTAAATAATCTAAAATAAGTGTCCGCAAAACAAAGCAAATGACTCCTAAGTACTCAATATGTTATTTTTTGACTACCCAAAACTTAAAATTTCAAAAAAAAGAAAATTTTTTGTCTCACGAAAATCGAGCACGGCATGATGACGTCTCAAAATAAGCTAAAATAAGTGTCCGAAAAACAAAGCAAAAGACTCCTAAGTGCTTAATATGTTATTTTTTATTTCCCGAAACATGAAATTTCAAAAATAAGGAATTTTTTTGGGTCACGGAAAACGAAAACTGCAAAATGACATATCAAAATAAGGGGCGGAAAAACAAAGCAAATGACTCCTAAGTACTTAATATGTTATTTGTTGACTTCCCAAAACATGAAATTTAAAAAAAAAACGAAATTTTTCCTGTCACGAAAATCGAGCCCCGAAATATAACGTCGCAAAATAAGCTAAATCAGTGTCAGAAAAAACAAAACAAATGACTCCTAAGTGCTTAACATGGTATTTTTTGACTTTCCAAAACTTAAAATTTCAAAAAAAAGGAAATTTTTTGTGTCACGAAAATCGAACACTGCAAAATGTCGTCTCAAAATAAGCTAAAATGAGTGTCCGAAAAACAAAGCAAATGACTCCTAAGTGCTTAATATGTTATTTTTTATTTCCCAAAACATGAAATTTCAAAAATAAGGAAATTTTTTGTGTCACGAAAATCGAGGACTGCAAAATGACGTATCAAAATAAGCTAAAATAAGTGTCCGAAAAACAAAGCAAATGACTCCTAAGTGCTTAATATGTTATTTTTTGACTTCCCAAAACATGAAATTTCAAAAAAAAGGAAATTTTTCGGGTCAGGAAAATCGAGCCCCGAAATATAACGTCTCAAAATAAGCTAAATCATTGCCAGAAAAAACCAAACAAATGACTCCTAAGTGCTTAACATGGTATTTTTTGACTTTCCAAAACTTAAAATTTCAAAAAAAGGAAATTTTTTGTGTCACGAAAATCGAGCACTGCAAAATGACGTCTCAAAATAAGCTAAAATAAGTGTCTGAAAAACAAAGCAAATGACTCCTAATTGCTTAATTTGTTATTTTTTATTTCCCTAAAACATTAAATTTCAGAAATAAGGAATTTTTTTGTGTCACGAAAATCTAGCACTGCAAAATAAGCTAAAATAATTGTCCGAAAAACAAAGCAAATGATTCCTAAAGTGCTTAATATGTTATTTTTTTACTTCTCAAAACATGAAATTTCAAAAAATATGAAACTTTTCGGGACACGAAAATCGGGCCCCGAAATATAACGTCTCAAAATAAGCTAAATTAGGGTCAGAAAAAACAAAACAAATGACTCCTAAGTGCTTAATATGTTATTTTTTGACTTCCCAAAACTAATAATTGCAAAAAAAAAATGAAATTTTGTAGGTCACAAAAATTGAACCCCGACAAAAGACGTCTCCAAATCAGCAAAACCAGTGTCCGAAAACAAAGCAAATGGCTCCTAAGTGCTTAATATATTATTTTTTGACTTTCCAAAACTTGGAATTTAAAAAAAAAAGGAAACTTTTTGTGTCAAGAAAATCGAGCCCCGAAATATAACGTCTCAAAATAAGCTAAATCAGGGTCAGAAAAAACAAAACAAATGACTCCTAAGTGCTTAATATGTTATTTTTTGACTTCCCAAAACTTATAATTTCAAAAAAATTATATGTTTTGGGAAGTAAAAAAATAAGCTAAAAGTAGTATCCGAAAAACAAAGCAAATGACTCCTAAGTACTCAATATGTTAATTTTGACTACCCAAAACTTAAAATTTCAAAAAAAAATGAAATTTTTTGTGTCACGAAAATCGAGCACTGCAAAATGACCTATCAAAATAAGTTAAAATAAGTGTCCGAAAAACAAAGCAAATGACTCCTAAGTGCTTAATATGTTATTTATTGACTTCCCAAAACAAGAGATTTCAAAAAAAAATGAAATTTTTCCTGTCACGAAAATCGAGCCCCGAAATATAACGTCTCAAAATAAGCTAAATCAGGGTCTGAAAAAACAAAACAAATGACTTCTAAGTGCTTAATATGTAATTTTTTATTTCCCAAAACATGAAATTTCAAAAATAAGGAAATTTTTTGTGTCACGAAAATCGAGCACTGCTAAATGACATATAAAAATAAGCTAAAATAAGTGTCCGAAAAACAAAGCAAATGACTCCTAAGTTCTTAATATGTTATTTTTTGACTTCCCAAAACATGAAATTTCAAAAAAAAGGAAATTTTTCCTGTCACGAAAATCGAGCCCCGAAATATAACGTCTCAAAATAAGCTAAATCAGGGTCAGAAAAAACAAAACTAATGACTCCTAAGTGCTTAATATATTATTTTTTGACTTCCCAAAAACTTGAAATTTCAAAAAAAAAGGAAATTTTTTGTGTCACGAAAATCGAGCACTGCAAAATGACCTATCAAAATAAGTTAAAATAAGTGTCCGTAAAACAAAGCAAATGACTCCTAAGTGCTTAATATGTTATTTTTTGACTTGCCAAAACATTAGATTTCAAAAAAAAAGGAAAATTTTCCTGTCACGAAAACCGAGCACCAAAATATAACGCCTCAAAATAAGCCAAAGCTGTGTCAGAACAAAACAAATGACACCTAAGCGCTTAACATGGTATTTTTTGACTTCCCAAAAATTTAAATTTCAAAAAAAAGGAAATTTTTTGTGTCACGAAAATCGAGCACTGCAAAATGGCGTCTCAAAATAAGCTAAAATAAGTGTCCGAAAAACATAGCAAATGACTCCTAAGTGCTTAATTTTTTATTTTTTATTTCCCAAAACATGAAATTTCAAAAGTAAGGAAATTTTTTGTGTCACGAAAATCGAGCACTGCAAAATGACGTATCAAAATAAGCTAAAATAAGTGTTCGAAAAAAAAAGCAAATGACTCCTAAGTGCTTAATATGTTATTTTTTGACATCCCAAAATATGAAATTTCAAAAAATAAGGAAATTTTTCCTGTCACGAAAATTGAGCCCCGAAATATAACGTCTCAAAATAAGCAAATTAGGGTCAGAAAAAACAAAGCAAATGACTTCAAAGTGCTTAACATGGTATGTTTTGACTTCCCAAAACATAAAATATCAAAAAAAAAAAAGGAAACTTTTCGGATATCGGAAATCGAGCACCGAAAAATATCGTCTCAAAATAAGCAAAAATTAGTGTCCGAAAAACAAAGCAAATGACTCCTAAGTGCTTAATATGTCATTTTTTTACTTCACAAAACTTAAAATTTCCGTAAAAAGGAAACATTTTGTGTCACGAAAGCATTACAAAATGACGTTTCAAAATAAGCTAAAATAAGTGTCCGAAAAACAAAGCAAATGACTCCTAAGTGCTTAATATCTTATTTTTTGACTTCCCAAAACATGAAATTTGAAAAAAAAGGAAATTTTTCGGGTCAGGAAAATCGAGCCCCGAAATATAACGTCTCAAAATAAGCTAAATCAGGGTCAGAAAAAACAAAACAAATGACTCGTAAGTGCTTAATATGTTATTTTTTGACTTCCCAAAACTTATAATTTCAAAAAAAATGAAACAAAGCAAATGACTCCTAAGTGCTTATTATGTTATTTTTTTACGTCCCAAAACATTAAATTTCAAAAAAAATGAAACTTTTCGGGACACGAAAATTGAGCGCAGAAAAATGACATCTCAAAATAAGCTAAATCAGGGTCAGAAAAAACAAAACAAATAACTCCTAAGTGCTTAACATGTTGTTTTTTTGACTTCCCAAAACATAAAATATAAAAAATATGGAAACTTTTCGGGTCACGAAAATCGATCACCGAAAAATATCGTCTCAAAATAAGCAAAAATTAGTGTCCAAAAAACAAAGCAAATGACTCCAAAGTTCTTAATATATTATTTTTTGACTTCACAAAACTTAAAATTTCAAAAAAATTAAATTTTTTGTGTCACGAAAGCACTACAAAATGACGTCTCAAAATAAGTTAAAAATTAGTGTCCGAAAAACAAATCAAATGACTAATAAGTGCTTAACATGTTATTTTTTGACTTCCCAAAACATGGAATTTAAAAAAAAAATGAAATTTTTTATGTCACAAAAATCAAGCACTGCAAAATGACGTCTCAAAATAAGCTAAAATAAGTGTCTGAAAAACAAAGCAAATGACTCCTAAGTGCTTAATATGTTATTTTTTATTTCCCAAAACATGAAATTTCAAAAATAAGGAAATTTTTTGTGTCACGAAAATCGAGCACTGCAAAATGACGTATCAAAATAAGCTAAAATAATTGTCCGAAAAACAAAGCAAATGACTCCTAAGTGCTTAATATGTTATTTTTTGACTTCCCAAGACATGATATTTCAAAAAAAAGGAAATTTTTCCTGTCACCAAAATCGAGCCCCGAAATATAACTTCTGAAAATAAGCTAATCAGGGTCAGAAAAAACAAAACAAATGACTCCTAAGTGCTTAACATGGTATTTTTTGACTTCCCAAAACGTAAAATATCAAAAAAAAAAAGGAAACTTTTCGGATCACGAAAGTCGAGCACCGAAAAATATCGTCTCAAAATAAGCAAAATTAGTGTCCGATAAACAAAGCAAATGACTCCTAAGTGCTTAATATGTTATTTTTTGACTTCACAAAACTTAAAATTTCAATAAAAAGGAAATTTTTTGTGTCACGAAAGCATTACAAAATAAGCTAAAATAAGTGTCCGAAAAACAAAGCAAATGACTCCTAAGTGCTTAATATGTTATTTTTTATTTCCCAAAACATGAAATTTCAAAAATAAAGAAATTTTTTGTGTAACGAAAATCGAGCACTGAAAAATGACGTATCAAAATAAGCTAAAATAAGTGTCCGAAAAACAAAGCAAATGACTCCTAAGTGCTTAATATCTTATTTTTTGACTTCCCAAAACATGAAATTTCAAAAAAAAGGAAATTTTTCCTGTCACGAAAATCGAGCCCCGAAATATAACGTCTCAAAATAAGCTAGATCAGGGTCAGAAAAAACAAAACAAATGACTCCTAAGTGCTTAACATGGTATTTTTTGACTTCCCAAAACTTAAAATTTCAAAAAAAAATGAAAGTTTTGTGTCAGGAAAATCGAGCACTACAAAATGACGTATCAAAATATGCTAAAATAAGTGTCCTAAAAACAAAGCAAATGACTCCTAAGTGCTTAATATGTTATTTTTTGACTTCCCAAAACATGAAATTTCAAAAAAAATGAAACTTTTCGGGATACGAAAATCGAGCCCCTAAATATAACGTCTCAAAATAAGCTAAAATTAGTGTCCGAAAATCAAAGCAAATGACTCCCAAGTACTAAATATGTTATTTTTTGACTACCCAAAATTTAAAATTTCAAAAAAAAAGGGAAATTTTTTGTGTCACGAAAATCGAGCACTGCAAAATGACATCTGTAAATAAGCTAAAATAAGTGTCCGAAAAACAAAGCAAATGACTCCTAAGTGCTTAATATGTTATTTTTTGACTTCCCAAAACATGAGATTTCAAAAAAAATGAAATTTTTCCTGTCACGAAAATCGAGCCCCGAAATATAACGTCTCAAAATAAGCTAAATCAATGTCAGAAAAAACAAAACAAATGAATCCTAAGTGCTTAACATGGTATTTTTTGACTTCCCAAAACTTAAAATTTCAAAAAAAAGGAAATTTTTTGTGTCACGAAAATCGAGCACTACAAAATGACGTATCAAAATATGCTAAAATAAGTGTCCGAAAAACAAAGCAAATGACTCCTAAGTGCTTAATATGTTATTTTTTGACTTCCCAAAACATGAAATTTCAAAAAAAAATGAAATTTTTCCTGTCACGAAAATCGAGCCCCGAAATATAACGTCTCAAAATAAGCTAAATCAGGGTCAGAAAAAACAAAACAAATGACTTCTAAGTGCTTAAAATGGTATTTTTTGACTTCCCAAAACATAAAATATCAAAAAAAAAGGAAACTTTTCCTATAACGGAATCGAGCACCGAAAAATATCGTCTCAAAATAAGCAAAAATTAGTGTCCGAAAAACAAAACAAATGATTCCTAAGTGCTTAATATGGTATTTTTTTACTTCCCAAAACTTAAAATTTCAATAAAAAGGAAATTTTTTGTGTCACGAAAGCATCACAAAATGACGTGTTTAAATAAGCTAAAGTAAGTGTCCGCAAAACAAAGCAAATGATTCCTAAGTACTCAATATGTTATTTTTTGACTACCCAAAACTTAAAATTTCAAAAAAAAGGAATTTTTTTGTCTCACGAAAATCGAGCACTGCAAAATGACGTCTCAAAATAAGCTAAAATAAGTGTCCGAAAAACAAAGCAAAAGACTCCTAAGTGCTTAATATGTTATTTTTTATTTCCCAAAACTTGAAATTTCAAAAATAAGGAAATTTTTTGTGTCACGAAAATCGAGAACTGCAAAATGACATATCAAAATAAGTGTCGGAAAAACAAAGCAAATGACTCCTAAGTACTTAATATGTTATTTGTTGACTTCCCAAAACATGAAATTTAAAAAAAAACGAAATTTTTCCTGTCACGAAAATCGAGCCCCGAAATATAACGTCTCAAAATAAGCTAAATCAGTGTCAGAAAAAACAAAACAAATGACTCATAAGTGCTTAACATGGTTTTTTTTTTACTTTCCAAAACTTAAAATTTCAAAAAAAAGGAAATTTTTTGTGTCACGAAAATCGAACACTGCAAAATGTCGTCTCAAAATAAGCTAAAATGAGTGTCCGAAAAACAAAGCAAATGACTCCTAAGTGCTTAATATGTTATTTTTTGACTTCCCAAAAACTTGAAATTTCAAAAATAAGGAAATTTTTTGTGTCACGAAAATCGAGAACTGCAAAATGACGTATCAAAATAAGCTAAAATAAGTGTCCGAAAAACAAAGCAAATGACTCCTAAGTGCTTAATATGTTATTTTTTGACTTCCCAAAACATGAAATTTCAAAAAAAAGTAAATTTTTCCTGTCACGAAAATCGAGCCCCGAAATATAACGTCTCAAAATAAGCTAAATCAGTGTCAGAAAAAACAAAACAAATGACTCCTAAGTGCTTAACATGGTATTTTTTAACTTCACAAAACTTAAAATTTCAATAAAAAGGAAATTTTTTGTGTCACGAAAGCATTACAAAATGACGTGTCTAAATAAGCTAAAATAAGTGTCCGTAAAGCAAAGCAAATGACTACTAAGTACTCAATATGTTATTTTTTGACTACCCAAAACTTAAAATTTCAAAAAAAAGGAAATTTTTTGTCTCACGAAAATCGAGCACTGCAAAATGACGTCTCAAAATAAGCTAAAATAAGTGGCCAAAAAAAAAAGAAAAAGACTCCTAAGTGCTTAATATTTTATTTTTTATTTCCCAAAACATAAAATTTCAAAAAAAAGGAAATTTTTCCTGTCACGAAAATCGAGCCCCGAAATATAACGTCTCAAAATAAGCTAAATCAGTGCCAGAAAAAACAAAACAAATGACTCCTAAGTGCTTAACATGGTATTTTTTGACTTTCCAAAACATAAAATTTCAAAAAAAGGAAATTTTTTTTGTCACGAAAATCGAGCACTGCAAAATGACCTATCAAAATAAGCTAAAATAAGTGTCTGAAAAACAAAGCAAATGACTCCTAATTGCTTAATTTGTTATTTTTTATTTCCCTAAAACATTAAATTTCAGAAATAAGGAAATTTTTTGTGTCACGAAAATCGAGCACTGCAAAATAAGCTAAAATAAGTGTCCGAAAAACAAAGCAAATGATTCCTAAAGTGCTTAATATGTTATTTTTTGACTTCTCAAAACATGAAATTTCAAAAAAGATGAAACTTTTCGGGACACGAAAATCGAGCCCCGAAATATGGCGTCTCAAAATAAGCTAAATCAGGGCCAGAACAAACAAAAAAAATGACTCCTAAGTGCTTAATATGTTATTTTTTGACTTCCCAAAACTAATAATTGCAAAAAAAAAATGAAAGTTTGTAGGTCACAAAAATTGAACCCCGAAAAATGACGTCTCCAAATCAGCAAAACCAGTGTCCGAAAACAAAGCAAATGGCTCCTAAGTGCTTAATATGTTATTTTTTGACTTCCCAAAACTTGGAATTTAAAAAAAAAAGGTAACTTTTTGTGTCACGAAAATCGAGCCCCGAAATATAACGTCTTAAAATAAGCTAAATCAGGGTCAGAAAAAACAAAACAAATGACTCCTAAGTGCTTAATATGTTATTTTTTGACTTCCCAAAACTTATAATTTCAAAAAATTATATGTTTTGGGAAGTAAAAAAATAAGCTAAAAGTAGTATCCGAAAAACAAAGCAAATGACTCCTAAGTACTCAATATGTTAATTTTGACTACCCAAAACTTAAAATTTCAAAAAAAAAGGAAATTTTTTGTGTCACGAAAATCGAGCACTGCAAAATGACCTATCAAAATAAGTTAAAATAAGTGTCCGAAAAACAAAGCAAATGACTCCTAAGTGCTTAATATGTTATTTTTTGATTTCCCAAAACAAGAGATTTCAAAAAAAATGAAATTTTTCCTGTCACGAAAATCGAGCCCCGAAATATAACGTCTCAAAATAAGCTAAATCAGGGTCAGAAAAAAAAAAAAACAAATGACTCCTAAGTGCTTAATATGTTATTTTTTGACTTCCCAAAACACGAAATTTCAAAAAAAAGGAAATTTTTTCGGGTCAGGAAAATCGAGCCCCGAAATATAACGTCTCAAAATAAGCTAAATCAGGGTCAGAAAAAACAAAACAAATGACTCCTAAGTGCTTAATATGTTATTTTTTGACTACCCAAAATTTGAAATTTAAAAAAAAGGAAACATTTTGTGTCACGAAAATCGAACACGGCAAAAAGACGTCTCAAAATAAGCTAAAATTAGTGTCGGAAAAACAAAGCAAATGACTCCTAAGTGCTTAATATGTTATTTTTTTATTTCCCAAAACATGAAATTTCAAAAATAAGGAAATTTTTTGTGTCGCGAAAATCGAGCACTTCAAAATGACGTATCAAAATAAGCTAAAATAAGTGTCCGAAAAACAAAGCAAATGACAACTAAGTGCTTAATATGTTATTTTTTGACTTCCCAAAAACTTGAAATTTCAAAAAAAAAGGAAATATTTTGTGTCACGAAAATCGAGCACTGCAAAATGACCTATCAAAATAAGTTAAAATAAGTGTCCGAAAAACAAAGCAAAGGACTCCTAAGTGCTTAATATGTTATTTTTTATTTCCCAAAACATGAAATTTCAAAAATAAGGAAATTTTTTGTGTCACGAAAATCGAGAACTGCAAAATGACATATCAAAATAAGTGTCGGAAAAACAAAGCAAATGACTCCTAAGTACTTAATATGTTATTTGTTGACTTCCCAAAACATGAAATTTAAAAAAAAAACGAAATTTTTCCTGTCACGAAAATCGAGCCCCGAAATATAACGTCTCAAAATAAGCTAAATCAGTGTCAGAAAAAACAAAACAAATGACTCCTAAGTGCTTAACATGGTATTTTTTGACTTTCCAAAACTTAAAATTTCAAAAAAAAGGAAATTTTTAGTGTCACGAAAATCGAACACTGCAAAATGTCGTCTCAAAATAAGCTAAAATGAGTGTCCGAAAAACAAAGCAAATGACTCCTAAGTGCTTAATATGTTATTTTTTATTTCCCAAAACATGAAATTTCAAAAATAAGGAAATTTTTTGTGTCACGAAAATCGAGAACTGCAAAATACCGTATCAAAATAAGCTAAAATAAGTGTTCGAAAAACAAAGCAAATGACTCCTAAGTGCTTAATATGTTATTTTTTGACTTCCCAAAACATGAGATTTCACAAAAAAGGAAACTTTTCCTGTCACGAAAATCGAGCCCCGAAATATAACTTCTCAAAATAAGCTAAATCAATGTCAGAAAAAACAAAACAAATGACTCCTAAGTGCTTAACATGGTATTTTTTGACTTCCCAAAACTTAAAATTTCACAAAAAAGGAAATTTTTTGTGTCACGAAAATCGAGCACTACAAATTGACGTATCAAAATATGCTAAAATAAGTGTCCGAAAAACAAAGCAAATGACTCCTAAGTGCTTAATATGTTATTTTTTGACTTCCCAAAACATGAAATTTCAAAAAAAATGAAATTTTTCCTGTCACGAAAATCGAGCCCCGCAATATAACGTCTCAAAATAAGCTAAATCAGGGTCAGAAAAAACAAAACAAATGACTCCTAAGTGCTTAACATGGTATTTTTTTACTTCACAAAACTTAAAATTTCAATAAAAAGGAAATTTTTTGTGTCACGGAAGCATTACAAAATGACGTGTCTAAATAAGCTAAAATAAGTGTCCGCAAAACAAAGCAAATGACTCCTAAGTACTCAATATGTTATTTTTTGACTACCCAAAACTTAAAATTTCAAAAAAAAGGAAATTTTTTGTCTCACGAAAATCGAGCACTGCAAAATGACGTCTCAAAATAAGCTAAAATAAGTGTCCGAAAAACAAAGCAAAAGACTCCTAAGTGCTTAATATGTTATTTTTTATTTCCCAAAACATGAAATTTAAAAAAAAACGAAATTTTTCCTGTCACGAAAATCGAGCCCCGAAATATAACGTCTCAAAATAAGCTAAATCATTGCCAGAAAAAACAAAACAAATGACTCCTAAGTGCTTAACATGGTATTTTTTGACTTTCCAAAACATAAAATTTCAAAAAAAGGAAATTTTTTGTGTCACGAAAATCGAGCACTGCAAAATGACGTCTCAAAATAAGCTAAAATAAGTGTCTGAAAAACAAAGCAAATGACTCCTAATTGCTTAATTTGTTATTTTTTATTTCCCTAAAACATTAAATTTCAGAAAT
This sequence comes from Penstemon davidsonii, assembly GCA_034814905.1. NCBI lineage: Eukaryota > Viridiplantae > Streptophyta > Magnoliopsida > Lamiales > Plantaginaceae > Penstemon > Penstemon davidsonii. Next base: position 29,126 of record JAYDYQ010001250.1, on the reverse strand, counting down.
AAGGAAATTTTTTGTGTCACGAAAATCGAGCACTGCAAAATAAGCTGAGATAAGTGTCCGGAAAACAAAGCAAATGATTGCTAGAGTGCTTAATATGTTATTTGTTGACTGCTCAAAACATGAAATTTCAAAAAATATGAGACTTTTCGGGGCACGAAAATCGGGCCCCGAAATATAACGTCTCAAAATAAGCTAAATCAGGGTCAGAAAAAACAAAAAAAATGACTCTTATGTGCTTAATATGTTATTTTTTGACTTCCCAAAACTAATAATTGCAAAAAAAAAATGAAATTTTGTAGGTCACAAAAATTGGACCCCGAAAAATGACGTCTCCAAAGCAGCAAAACCAGTGTCCGAAAACAAAGCAAATGGCTCCTAAGTGCTTAATATGTTATTTTTTGACTTCCCAAGACTTGGAATTTAAAAAAAAAAGGAAACTTTTTGTGTCACGAAAATCGAGCCCCGAAATATAACTTCTTAAAATAAGCTAAATCAGGGTCAGAAAAAACAAAACAAATGACTCCTAAGTGCTTAATATGTTATTTTTTGACTTCCCAAAAACTTGAAATTTAAAAAAAAAAGGAAATTTTTTGTGTCACGAAAATCGAGCACTGCAAAATGACCTATCAAAATAAGTTAAAATAAGTGTCCGAAAAACAAAGCAAATGAATCCCAAATGCTTCAAATGTTCTTTTTTATTTCCCACAACATAAAATTTCAAAAATAAGGAAATTTTTTGTGTCACCAAAATCGAGAACTGCAAAATGACATATCAAAATAAGTGTCGGAAAAACAAAGCAAATGACTCCTAAGTACTTAATATGTTATTTGTTGACTTCCCAAAACATGAAATTAAAAAAAAAACGAAATTTTTCCTGTCACGAAAATCGAGCCCCGAAATATAACGTCTCAAAATAAGCTAAATCAGGGTCAGAAAAAACAAAACAAATAACTCCTAAGTGCTTAACATGGTATTTTTTGACTTTCCAAAACTTAAAATTTCAAAAAAAAGGAAAGTTTTTGTGTCACGAAAATCGAACACTGCAAACTGTCGTCACAAAATAAGCTAAAACGAGTGTCCGAAAAACAAAGCAAATGACTCCTAAGTGCTTAATATGTTATTTTTTATTTCCCAAAACATGAAATTTCAAAAATAAGGAAATTTTTTGTGTCACGAAAATCGAGAACTGCAAAATGCCGTATCAAAATAAGCTAAAATAAGTGTTCGAAAAACAAAGCAAATGACTCCTAAGTGCTTAATATGTTATTTTTTGACTTCCCAAAACATGAGATTTCAAAAAAAAGGAAATTTTTCCTGTCACGAAAATCGAGCCCCGAAATATAACGTCTCAAAATAAGCTAAATCTTTGCCAGAAAAAACAAAACAAATGACTCCTAAGTGCTTAACATGGTATTTTTTGACTTTCCAAAACATAAAATTTCAAAAAAAGGAAATGTTTTGTGTCACGAAAATCGAGCACTGCAAAATGACGTCTCAAAATAAGCTAAAATAAGTGTCTGAAAAACAAAGCAAATGACTCCTAATTGCTTAATTTGTTATTTTTTATTTCCCTAAAACATTAAATTTCAGAAATAAGGAAATTTTTTGTGTCACGAAAATCGAGCACTGCAAAATAAGCTAAAATAAGTGTCCGAAAAACAAAGCGAATGATCCCTAACGTGCATAATATGTTATTTTTTGACTTCTCAAGACAGGAGAGTACAAAAAATATGAAACTTTTCGGGACACGAAAATCGGGCCCCGAAATATAACGTCTCAAAATAAGCTAAATCAGGGTCAGAAAAAACAAAACAAATGACTCCTAAGTGCTTAACATGGTATTTTTTGACTTCACAAAACGTAAAATATCAAAAAAAAAAAGGAAACTTTTCGGATCACGAAAGTCGAGCACCGAAAAATATCGTCTCAAAATAAGCAAAATTAGTGTCCGATAAACAAAGCAAATGACTCCTAAGTGCTTAATATGTTATTTTTTTACTTCACAAAACTTAAAATTTCAATAAAAAGGAAATTTTTTGTGTCACGAAAGCATTACAAAATAAGCTAAAATAAGTGTCCGAAAAACAAAGCAAATGACTCCTAAGTGCTTAATATGTTATTTTTTATTTCCCAAAACATGAAATTTCAAAAATAAAGAAATTTTTTGTGTCACGAAAATCGAGCACTGAAAAATGACGTATCAAAATAAGCTAAAATAGGTGTCCGAAAAACAAAGCAAATGACTCCTAAGTGCTTAATATCTTATTTTTTGACTTCCCAAAACATGAAATTTAAAAAAAAAGGAAATTTTTCGGGTCAGGAAAATCTAGCCCCGAAATATAACGTCTCAAAATAAGCTAAATCAGGGTCAGAAAAAACAAAACAAATGACTCCTAAGTGCTTAATATGTTATATTTTCACTTTCCAAAAGTTGAAAATTAAAAAAAAAAGGAAACATTTTGTGTCACGAAAATCGAACACGGCAAAATAACGTCTCAAAATAACCTAAAATTAGTGTCGGAAAAACAAAGCAAATGACTCCTAAGTGCTTAATATGTTATTTTTTGACTTCCCAAAACTTATAATTTCAAAAAAAAATTAATTTTTTTGTGTCACGAAAATCGAGCCCCGAAATATAACGTCTCAAAATAAGCTAAATCAGGGTCAGAAAAAACAAAGCAAATGACTCCTATGTGATTAACATGGTATTTTTTAACTTCCCAAAACTTAAAGTTTCAAAAAAAAGGAAATTTTTTTTGTCACGAAAATCGAGCACTGCAAAATGACGTATCAAAATAAGCTAAAATAAGTTTCCGAAAAACAAAGCAAATGACTCCTAAGTGCTTAATATGTTATTTTTTGACTTAATAAAAAAGTAAATTTAAAAAAAAAAAACAAATTTTTCCTGTCACGAAAATCGAGCCCCGAAATATAACGTCTCAAAATAAGCTAAATCTAGGTCAGAAAAAAACAAAACAAATGACTCCTAAGTGCTTAACATGGTATTTTTTGACTTCACAAAACATAAAATATCAGAAAAAAAAAAAAGGAAACTTTTTCGGATAACTGAAATCGAGCACCGAACAATATCGTCTCAAAGTAGGCAAAAATTAGTGTCCGAAAAACAAAGTAAATGACTCCTAAGTGCTTAATATGTTATTTTTTTACTTCACAAAACATAAAATTTCAATAAAAAGGAAATTTTTTGTGTCACGAAAGCATTACAAAATGACGTGTCAAAATAAGCTAAAATAAGTGTCCGCAAAACAAAGCAAATGACTCTTAAGTACTCAATATGTTATTTTTTGACTACCAAAAACTTAAAATTTCAAAAAAAAGGAAATTTTTTGTGTCACGTAAATCGAACACTGCAAAATGACGTTTCAAAATAAGCTAAATCAGTGTCAGAAAAAACAAAGCAAATGACTCCTAAGTGCTTAATATGTTATTTTTTATTTCCCAAAACATGAAATTTCAAAAATAAGGAAATTTTTTGGGTCACGAAAATCGAGCACTGCTAAATGACATATAAAAATAAGCTAAAATAAGTGTCCGAAAAACAAAGCAAATGACTCCTAAGTTCTTAATATGTTATTTTTTGACTTCCCAAAACATGAAATTTCAAAAAAAAGGAAATTTTTCCTGTCACGAAAATCGAGCCCCGAAATATGACGTCTCAAAATAAGCTAAATCAGGGTCAGAAAAAACAAAACAAATGACTCCTAAGTGCTTAACATGGTATTTTTTGACTTCCCAAAACTTAAAATTTCAAAAAAAAATGAAAGTTTTGTGTCAGGAAAATCGAACACTACAAAATGACGTATCAAAATATGCTAAAATAAGTGTCCTAAAAACAAAGCAAATGACTCCTAAGTGCTTAATATGTTATTTTTTGACTTCCCAAAACATGAAATTTAAAAAAAAATGAAACTTTTCGGGATACGAAAATCGAGCCCCTAAATATAACGTCTCAAAATAAGCTAAAATTAGTGTCCGAAAATCAAAGCAAATGACTCCCAAGTACTCAATATGTTATTTTTTGACTACCCAAAATTTAAAATTTCAAAAAAAAAGGGAAATTTTTTGTGTCACGAAAATCGAGCACTGCAAAATGACATCTGTAAATAAGCTAAAATAAGTGTCCGAAAAACAAAGCAAATGACTCCTAAGTGCTTAATATGTTATTTTTTGACTTCCCAAAACATGAGATTTCAAAAAAAATGAAATTTTTCCTGTCACGAAAATCGAGCCCCGAAATATAACGTCTCAAAATAAGCTAAATCAATGTCAGAAAAAACAAAACAAATGACTCCTAAGTGCTTAATATGGTATTTTTTGACTTCCCAAAACTTAAAATTTCAAAAAAAAGGAAATTTTTTGTGTCACGAAAATCGAGCACTACAAAATGACGTATCAAAATATGCTAAAATAAGTGTCCGAAAAACAAAGCAAATGACTCCTAAGTGCTTAATATGTTATGTTTTGACTTCCCAAAACATGAAATTTCAAAAAAAATGAAATTTTTCCTGTCACGAAAATCGAGCCCCGAAATATAACGTCTCAAAATAAGCTAAATCAGGGTCAGAAAAAACAAAACAAATGACTCCTAAGTGCTTAAAATGGTATTTTTTGACTTCCCAAAACATAAAATATCAAAAAAAAAGGAAACTTTTCCTATAACGGAATCGAGCACCGAAAAATATCGTCTCAAAATAAGCAAAAATTAGTGTCCGAAAAACAAAGCAAATGATTCCTAAGTGCTTAATATGTTATTTTTTTACTTCACAAAACTTAGAATTTCAATAATAAGGAAATTTTTTGTGTCACGAAAGCATCACAAAATGACGTGTCTAAATAAGCTAAAGTAAGTGTCCGCAAAACAAAGCAAATGACTCCTAAGTACTCAATATGTTATTTTTTGACTACCCAAAACTTAAAATTTCAAAAAAAAGGAAATTTTTTTTCTCACGAAAATCGAGCACTGCAAAATGACGTCTCAAAATAAGCTAAAATTAGTGTCCGAAAAACAAAGCAAAAGACTCCTAAGTGCTTAATATGTTATTTTTTATTTCCAAAAACATGAAATTTCAAAAATAAGGAAATTTTTTGTGTCACGAAAATCGAGAACTGCAAAATGACATATCAAAATAAGTGTCGGAAAAACAAAGCAAATGACTCCTAAGTACTTAATATGTTATTTGTTGACTTCCAAAACATGAAATTTAAAAAAAAACGAAATTTTTCCTGTCACGAAAATCGAGCCCCGAAATATAACGTCTCAAAATAAGCTAAATCAGTGTCAGAAAAAACAAAACAAATGACTCCTAAGTGCTTAACATGGTTTTTTTTTTACTTTCCAAAACTTAAAATATCAAAAAAAAGGAAATTTTTTGTGTCACGAAAATCGAACACTGCAAAATGTCGTCTCAAAATAAGCTAAAATGAGTGTCCGAAAAACAAAGCAAATGACTCCTAAGTGCTTAATATGTTATTTTTTGACTTCCCAAAAACTTGAAATTTCAAAAATAAGGAAATTTTTTGTGTCACGAAAATCGAGAACTGCAAAATGACGTATCAAAATAAGCTAAAATAAGTGTCCGAAAAACAAAGCAAATGACTCCTAAGTGCTTAATATGTTATTTTTTGACTTCCCAAAACATGAGATTTCAAAAAAAAGGAAATTTTTCCTGTCACGAAAATCGAGCCCCGAAATATAACGTCTCAAAATAAGCTAAATCATTGCCAGAAAAAACAAAACAAATGACTCCTAAGTGCATAACATGGTATTTTTTGACTTTCCAAAACATAAAATTTCAAAAAAAGGAAATTTTTTGTGTCACGAAAATCGGGCACTGCAAAATGACGTCTCAAAATAAGCTAAAATAAGTGTCTGAAAAACAAAGCAAATGACTCCTAAGTACTTAATATGTTATTTGTTGACTTCCCAAAACATGAAATTAAAAAAAAAACGAAATTTTTCCTGTCACGAAAATCGAGCCCCGAAATATAACGTCTCAAAATAAGCTAAATCAGTGTCAGAAAAAACAAAACAAATGACTCCTAAGTGCTTAACATGGTATTTTTTGACTTTCCAAAACTTAAAATTTCAAAAAAAAGGAAATTTTTTGTGTCACGAAAATCGAACACTGCAAAATGTCGTCTCAAAATAAGCTAAAATGAGTATCCGAAAAACAAAGCAAATGACTCCTAAGTGCTTAATATGTTATTTTTTATTTCCCAAAACATGAAATTTCAAAAATAAGGAAATTTTTTGTGTCACGAAAATCGAGAACTGCAAAATGCCGTATCAAAATAAGCTAAAATAAGTGTTCGAAAAACAAAGCAAATGACTCCTAAGTGCTTAATATGTTATTTTTTGACTTCCCAAAACATGAGATTTCAAAAAAAAGGAAATTTTTCCTGTCACGAAAATCGAGCCCCGAAATATAACGTCTCAAAATAAGCTAAATCATTGCCAGAAAAAACAAAACAAATGATTCCTAAGTGCTTAACATGGTATTTTTTGACTTTCCAAAACATAAAATTTCAAAAAAACGAAATGTTTTGTGTTACGAAAATCGAGCACTGCAAAATGACGTCTCAAAATAAGCTAAAATAAGTGTCTGAAAAACAAAGCAAATGACTCCTAATTGCTTAATTTGTTATTTTTTATTTCCCTAAAACATTAAATTTCAGAAATAAGGAAATTTTTTGTGTCACGAAAATCGAGCACTGCAAAATAAGCTAAAATAGGTGTCCTAAAAACAAAGCAAATGATTCCTAAAGTGCTTAATATGTTAGTTTTTGACTTCTCAAAACATGAAATTTCAAAAAACATGAAACTTTTCCGGACACGAAAATCGGGCCCCGAAATATAACGTCTCAAAATAAGCTAAATCAGGGTCAGAAAAAACAAAACAAATGACTCCTAAGTGCTTAACATGGTATTTTTTGACTTCCCAAAACGTAAAATATCAAAAAAAAAAAGGAAACTTTTCGGATCACGAAAGTCGAGCACCGAAAAATATCGTCTCAAAATAAGCAAAATTAGTGTCCGATAAACAAAGCAAATGACTCCTAAGTGCTTAATATGTTATTTTTTGACTTCACAAAACATAAAATTTCAATAAAAAGGAAATTTTTTGTGTCACGAAAGCATTACAAAATAAGCTAAAATAAGTGTCCGAAAAACAAAGCAAATGACTCCTAAGTGCTTAATATGTTGTTTTTTATTTCCCAAAACATGAAATAAAGAAATTTTTTGTGTCACGAAAATCGAGCACTGAAAAATGACGTATCAAAATAAGCTAAAATAAGTGTCCGAAAAACAAAGCAAATGACTCCTAAGTGCTTAATATCTTATTTTTTGACTTCCCAAAACATGAAATTTAAAAAAAAAGGAAATTTTTCGGGTCAGGAAAATCCAGCCCCGAAATATAACGTCTTAAAATAAGCTAAATCAGGGTCAGAAAAAACAAAACAAATGACTCCTAAGTGCTTAATATGTTATTTTTTGACTTTCCAAAACTTGAAATTTAAAAAAAAAAGGAAACATTTTGTGTCACGAAAATCGAACACGGCAAAATAACGTCTCAAAATAAGCTAAAATTAGTGTCGGAAAAACAAAGCAAATGACTCCTAAGTGCTTAATATGTTATTTTTTGACTTCCCAAAACTTATAATTCCAAAAAAAAAAGAATTTTTTTGTGTCACGAAAATCGAGCCCCGATATATAACGTCTCAAAATATCGTAAATCAGGGTCAGAAAAAACAATGCAAATGACTCCTTTGTGGTTAACATGGTATTTATTAACTTCCCAAAACTTAAAGTTTCAAAAAAAAGGAAATTTTTTTTGTCACGAAACTCGCGCACTGCAAAATGACGTATCAAAATAAGCTAAAATAAGTTTCTGAAAAACAAAGCAAATGACTCCTAAGTGCTTAATATGTTATTTTTTGACTTCATAAAATATGAAATTTAAAAAAAAAAACAAATTTTTCCTGTCACGAAAATCGAGCCCCGAAATATAACGTCTCAAAATAAGCTAAATCAGGGTCAGAAAAAACAAAACAAATGACTCCTAAGTGCTTAACATGGTATTTTTTGACTTCACAAAACATAAAATATCAGAAAAAAAAAAGGAAACTTTTTCGGATAACTGAAATCGAGCACCGAACAATATCGTCTCAAAGTGGACAAAAATTAGTGTCCGAAAAACAAAGTAAATGACTCCTAAGGGCTTAATATGTTATTTTTTTACTTCACAAAACATAAAATTTCAATAAAAAGGAAATTTTTTGTGTCACGAAAGCATTACAAAATGACGTGTCAAAATAAGCTAAAATAAGTGTCCGCAAAACAAAGCAAATGACTCTTAAGTACTCAATATGTTATTTTTTGACTACCAAAAACTTAAAATTTCAAAAAAAAGGAAATTTTTTGTGTCACGTAAATCGAGCACTGCAAAATGACGTTTCAAAATAAGCTAAATCAGTGTCAGAAAAAACAAAGCAAATGACTCCTAAGTGCTTAATATGTTATTTTTTATTTCCCAAAACATGAAATTTCAAAAATAAGGAAATTTTTTGTGTCACGAAAATCGAGCACTGCTAAATGACATATAAAAATAAGCTAAAATAAGTGTCCGAAAAACAAAGCAAATGACTCCTAAGTTCTTAATATGTTATTTTTTGACTTCCCAAAACATGAAATTTCAAAAAAAAGGAAATTTTTCCTGTCACGAAAATCGAGCCCCGAAATATAACGTCTCAAAATAAGCTAAATCAGGGTCAGAAAAAACAAAACAAATGACTCCTAAGTGCTTAACATGGTATTTTTTGACTTCCCAAAACTTAAAATTTCAAAAAAAAATTAAAGTTTTGTGTCAGGAAAATCGAACACTACAAAATGACGTATCAAAATATGCTAAAATAAGTGTCCTAAAAACAAAGCAAATGACTCCTAAGTGCTTAATATGTTATTTTTTGACTTCCCAAAACATGAAATTTCAACAAAAATGAAACTTTTCGGGATACGAAAATCGAGCCCCTAAATATAACGTCTCAAAATAAGATAAATTAGTGTCCGAAAATCAAAGCAAATGACTCCCAAGTACTCAATATGTTATTTTTTGACTACCCAAAATTTAAAATTTCAAAAAAAAAGGGAAATTTTTTGTGTCACGAAAATCGAGCACTGCAAAATGACATGTTTAAATAAGCTAAAATAAGTGTCCGAAAAACAAAGCAAATGAATCCTAAGTGCTTAATATGTTATTTTTTGACTTCCCAAAACATGAGATTTCAAAAAAAATGAAATTTTTCCTGTCACGAAAATCGAGCCCCGAAATATAACGTCTCAAAATAAGCTAAATCAATGTCAGAAAAAACAAAACAAATGAATCCTAAGTGCTTAATATGCTATTTTTTGACTTCCCAAAACTTAAAATTTCAAAAAAAAGGAAATTTTTTGTGTCACGAAAATCGAGCACTACAAAATGACGTATCAAAATATGCTAAAATAAGTGTCCGAAAAACAAAGCAAATGACTCCTAAGTGCTTAATATGTTATGTTTTGACTTCCAAAAACATGAAATTTCAAAAAAAATGAAATTTTTCCTGTCACGAAAATCGAGCCCCGAAATATAACGTCTCAAAATAAGCTAAATCAGGGTCAGAAAAAACAAAACAAATGACTCCTAAGTGCTTAACATGGTATTTTTTGACTTCCCAAAACATAAAATATCAAAAAAAAAGGAAACTTTTCCTATAACGGAATCGAGCACCGAAAAATATCGTCTCAAAATAAGCAAAAATTAGTGTCCGAAAAACAAAGCAAATGATTCCTAAGTGCTTAATATGTTATTTTTTTACTTCACAAAACTTAAAATTTCAATAAAAAGGAAATTTTTTGTGTCACGAAAGCATCACAAAATGACGTGTCTAAATAAGCTAAAGTAAGTGTCCGCAAAACAAAGCAAATGACTCCTAAGTACTCAATATGTTATTTTTTGACTACCCAAAACTTAAAATTTCAAAAAAAAGGAAATTTTTTGTCTCACGAAAATCGAGCACTGCAAAATGACGTCTCAAAATAAGCTAAAATAAGTGTCCGAAAAACAAAGCAAAAGACTTAATATGTTATTTTTTATTTCCCAAAACATGAAATTTCAAAAATAAGGAAATTTTTTGTGTCACGAAAATCGAGAACTGCAAAATGACATATCAAAATAAGTGTCGGAAAAACAAAGCAAATGACTCCTAAGTACTTAATATGTTATTTGTTGACTTCCCAAAACATGAAATTTAAAAAAAAAACGAAATTTTTCCTGTCAAGAAAATCGAGCCCCGAAATATAACGTCTCAAAATAAGCTAAATCAGTGTCAGAAAAAACAAAACAAATGACTCCTAAGTTCTTAAAATGGTTTTTTTTTTACTTTCCAAAACTTAAAATTTCAAAAAAAAGGAAATTTTTTGTGTCACGAAAATCGAACACTGCAAAATGTCGTCTCAAAATAAGCTAAAATTAGTGTCGGAAAAACAAAGCAAATGACTCCTAAGTGCTTAATATGTTATTTTTTGACTTCCCAAAACATGAAATTTCAAAAAAAAGAAAATTTTTCCTGTCACGAAAATCGAGCCCCGAAATATAACGTCTCAAAATAAGCTAAATCAGTGCCAGAAAAAACAAAACAAATGACTCCTAAGTGCATAACATGGTATTTTTTGACTTTCCAAAACTTAAAATTTCAAAAAAAGGAAATTTTTTGTGTCACGAAAATCGGGCACTGCAAAATGACGTCTCAAAATAAGCTAAAATAAGTGTCTGAAAAACAAAGCAAATGACTCCTAAGTACTTAATATGTTATTTGTTGACTTCCCAAAACATGAAATTAAAAAAAAAACGAAATTTTTCCTGTCACGAAAATCGAGCCCCGAAATATAACGACTCAAAATAAGCTAAATCAGTGTCAGAAAAAACAAAACAAATGACTCCTAAGTGCTTAATATGTTATTTTTTTACTTCCCAAAACTTGAAATTTAAAAAAAAAGGGAAACATTTTGTGTCACGAAAATCGAACACGGCAAAATGACGTCTCAAAATAAGCTAAAATTAGTGTCGAAAAAACAAAGCAAATGACTCCTAAGTGCTTAATATGTTATTTTTTGACTCCCCAAAACTTATAATTCCAAAAAAAAAAGAATTTTTTTGTGTCACGAAAATCGAGCCCCGATATATAACTTCTCAAAATAAGCTAAATAAGGGTCAGAAAAAACAAAGCAAATGAATCCTATGTGATTAACATGGTATTTTTTAACTTCCCAAAACTTAAAGTTTCAAAAAAAAGGAAATCTTTTTTGTCACGAAAATCGAGCACTGCAAAATGACGTATCAAAATAAGCTAAAATAAGTTTCCGAAAAACAAAGCAAATGACTCCTAAGTGCTTAATATGTTATTTTTTGACTTCATAAAATATGAAATTTAAAAAAAAAAAACAAATTTTTCCTATCACGAAAATCGAGCCCCGAAATATAACGTCTCAAAATAAGCTAAATCAGGGTCAGAAAAAACAAAACAAATGACCCCTAAGTGCTTACCATGGTATTTTTTGACTTCACAAAACATAAAATATCAGAAAAAAAAAAAAAAAAAGGAAACTTTTTCGGATAACTGAAATCGAGCACCGAACAATATCGTCTCAAAGTAGGCAAAAATTAGTGTCCGAAAAACAAAGTAAATGACTCCTAAGTGCTTAATATGTTATTTTTTTACTTCACAAAACATAAAATTTCAATAAAAAGGAAATTTTTTGTGTCACGAAAGCATTACAAAATGACGTGTCAAAATAAGCTAAAATAAGTGTCCGCAAAACAAAGCAAATGACTCTTAAGTACTCAATATGTTATTTTTTGACTACCAAAAACTTAAAATTTCAAAAAAAAGGAAATTTTTTGTGTCACGTAAATCGAGCACTGCAAAATGACGTTTCAAAATAAGCTAAATCAGTGTCAGAAAAAACAAAGCAAATGACTCATAAGTGCTTAATATGTTATTTTTTATTTCCCAAAACATGAAATTTCAAAAATAAGGAAATTTTTTGTGTCACGAAAATCGAGCACTGCTAAATGACATATAAAAATAAGCTAAAATAAGTGTCCGAAAAACAAAGCAAATGACTCCTAAGTGCTTAATATGTTATTTTTTGACTTCCCAAAACATGAAATTTCAAAAAAAAGGAAATTTTTCCTGTCACGAAAATCGAGCCCCGAAATATAACGTCTCAAAATAAGCTAAATCAGGGTCAGAAAAAACAAAACAAATGACTCCTAAGTGCTTAACATGGTATTTTTTGACTTCCCAAAACTTAAAATTTCAAAAAAAAATGAAAGTTTTGTGTCAGGAAAATCGAACACTACAAAATGACGTATCAAAATATGCTAAAATAAGTGTCCGAAAAACAAAGCAAATGACTCCTAAGTTCTTAATATGTTATTTTTTGACTTCCCAAAACATGAAATTTCAAAAAAAAGGAAATATTTCCTGTCACGAAAATCGAGCCCCGAAATATAACGTCTCAAAATAAGCTAAATCAGGGTCAGAAAAAACAAAACAAATGACTCCTAAGTGCTTAACATGGTATTTTTTGACTTCCCAAAACTTAAAATTTCAAAAAAAAATGAAAGTTTTGTGTCAGGAAAATCGAGCACTACAAAATGACGTATCAAAATATGCTAAAATAAGTGTCCGAAAAACAAAGCAAAGGACTCCTAAGTTCTTAATATGTTATTTTTTGACTTCCCAAAACATGAAATTTCAAAAAAAAGGAAATATTTCCTGTCACGAAAATCGAGCCCCGAAATATAACGTCTCAAAATAAGCTAAATCAGGGTCAGAAAAAACAAAACAAATGACTTCTAAGTGCTTAACATGGTATTTTTTGACTTCCCAAAACTTAAAATTTCAAAAAAAAATGAAAGTTTTGTGTCAGGAAAATCGAACACTACAAAATGACGTATCAAAATATGCTAAAATAAGTGTCCTAAAAACAAAGCAAATGACTCCTAAGTGCTTAATATGTTATTTTTTGACTTCCCAAAACATGAAATTTCAACAAAAATGAAACTTTTCGGGATACGAAAATCGAGCCCCTAAATATAACGTCTCAAAATAAGCTAAAATTAGTGTCCGAAAATCAAAGCAAATGACTCCCAAGTACTCAATATGTTATTTTTTGACTACCCAAAATTTAAAATTTCAAAAAAAAAGGGAAATTTTTTGTGTCACGAAAATCGAGCACTGCAAAATGACATCTGTAAATAAGCTAAAATAAGTGTCCGAAAAACAAAGCAAATGACTCCTAAGTGCTTAATATGTTATTTTTTGACTTCCCAAAACATGAGATTTCAAAAAAAATGAAATTTTTCCTGTCACGAAAATCGAGCCCCGAAATATAACGTCTCAAAATAAGCTAAATCAATGTCAGAAAAAACAAAACAAATGAATCCTAATTGCTTAACATGGTATTTTTTGACTTCCCAAAACTTAAAATTTCAAAAAAAAGGAAATTTTTTGTGTCACGAAAATCGAGCACTACAAAATGACGTATCAAAATATGCTAAAATAAGTGTCCGAAAAACAAAGCAAATGACTCCTAAGTGCTTAATATGTTATGTTTTGACTTCCCAAAACATGAAATTTCAAAAAAAATGAAATTTTTCCTGTCACGAAAATCGAGCCCCGAAATATAACGTCTCAAAATAAGCTAAATCAGGGTCAGAAAAAACAAAACAAATGACTCCTAAGTGCTTAAAATGGTATTTTTTGACTTCCCAAAACATAAAATATCAAAAAAAAGGAAACTTTTCCTATAACGGAATCGAGCACCGAAAAATATCGTCTCAAAATAAGCAAAAATTAGTGTTCGAAAAACAAAGCAAATGATTCCTAATTGCTTAATATGTTATTTTTTTACTTCACAAAACTTAAAATTTCAAAAAAAAGGAAATTTTTTGTGTCACGAAAGCATCACAAAATGACGTGTTTAAATAAGCTAAAGTAAGTGTCCGCAAAACAAAGCAAATGACTCCTAAGTACTCAATATGTTATTTTTTGACTACCCAAAACTTAAAATTTCAAAAAAAGGAAATTTTTTGTCTCACGAAAATCGAGCACTGCAAAATGACGTCTCAAAATAAGCTAAAATAAGTGTCCGAAAAACAAAGCAAAAGACTCCTAAGTGCTTAATATGTTATTTTTTATTTCCCAAAACATGAAATTTCAAAAATAAGGAAATTTTTTGTGTCACGAAAATCGAGAACTGCAAAATGACATATCAAAATAAGTGTCGGAAAAACAAAGCAAATGACTCCTAAGTACTTAATATGTTATTTGTTGACTTCCCAAAACATGAAATTTAAAAAAAAACGAAATTTTTCCTGTCACGAAAATCGAGCCCCGAAATATAACGTCTCAAAATAAGCTAAATCAGTGTCAGAAAAAACAAAACAAATGACTCATAAGTGCTTAACATGGTTTTTTTTTGACTTTCCAAAACTTAAAATTTCAAAAAAAAGGAAATTTTTTGTGTCACGAAAATCGAACACTGCAAAATGTCGTCTCAAAATAAGCTAAAATGAGTGTCCGAAAAACAAAGCAAATGACTCCTAAGTGCTTAATATGTTATTTTTTGACTTCCCAAAAACTTGAAATTTCAAAAATAAGGAAATTTTTTGTGTCACGAAAATCGAGAACTGCAAAATGACGTATCAAAATAAGCTAAAATAAGTGTCCGAAAAACAAAGCAAATGACTCCTAAGTGCTTAATATGTTATTTTTTGACTTCCCAAAACATGAAATTTCAAAAAAAAGTAAATTTTTTCGGTCACGAAAATCGAGCCCCGAAATATAACGTCTCAAAATAAGCTAAATCAGTGCCAGAAAAAACAAAACAAATGACTCCTAAGTGCATAACATGGTATTTTTTGACTTTCCAAAACTTAAAATTTCAAAAAAAGGAAATTTTTTGTGTCACGAAAATCGGGCACTGCAAAATGACGTCTCAAAATAAGCTAAAATAAGGGTCTGAAAAACAAAGCAAATGACTCCTAATTGCTTAATTTGTTATTTTTTATTTCCCTAAAACATTAAATTTCAGAAATAAGGAAAGTTTTGTGTCACGAAAATCGAGCACTGCAAAATAAGCTAAAATAAGTGTCCGAAAAACAAAGCAAATGATTCCTAAAGTGCTTAATATGTTATTTTTTGACTTCTCAAAACATGAAATTTCAAAAAATATGAAACTTTTCGGGACACGAAAATCGGGCCCCGAAATATAACGTCTGAAAATAAGCTAAATCAGGGTCAGAAAAAACAAAACAAATGACTCCTAAGTGCTTAACATGGTATTTTTTTACTTCACAAAACTTAAAATTTCAATAAAAAGGAAATTTTTTGTGTCACGAAAGCATTACAAAATGACGTGTCTAAATAAGCTAAAATAAGTGTCCGTAAAGCAAAGCAAATGACTCCTAAGTACTCAATATGTTATTTTTTGACTACCCAAAACTTAAAATTTCAAAAAAAAGGAAATTTTTTGTCTCACGAAAATCGAGCACTGCAAAATGACGTCTCAAAATAAGCTAAAATAAGTGTCCGAAAAACAAAGCAAAAGACTCCTAAGTGCTTAATATGTTATTTTTTATTTCCCAAAACATGAAATTTCAAAAAAAAGGAAATTTTTCCTGTCACGAAAATCGAGCCCCGAAATATAACGTCTCAAAATAAGCTAAATCATTGCCAGAAAAAACAAAACAAATGACTCCTAAGTGCTTAACATTGTATTTTTTGACTTTCCAAAACATAAAATTTCGAAAAAAGGAAATTTTTTGTGTCACAAAAATCGAACACTGCAAAATGACGTCTCAAAATAAGCTAAAATAAGTGTCTGAAAAACAAAGCAAATGACTCCTAATTGCTTAATTTGTTATTTTTTATTTCCCTAAAACATTAAATTTCAGAAATAAGGAAATTTTTTGTGTCACGAAAATCGAGCACTGCAAAATAAGCTAAAATAAGTGTCCGAAAAACAAAGCAAATGATTCCTAAAGTGCTTAATATGTTATTTTTTGACTTCTCAAAACATGAAATTTCAAAAAATATGAAACTTTTCGGGACACGAAAATCGGGCCCCGAAATATAACGTCTCAAAATAAGCTAAATCAGGGTCAGAAAAAACAAAAAAAATGACTCTTATGTGCTTAATATGTTATTTTTTGACTTCCCAAAACTAATAATTGCAAAAAAAAAATTAAATTTAGTAGGTCGCAAAAATTGAACCCCGAAAAATGACGTCTCCAAATCAGCAAAACCAGTGTCCTAAAACAAAGCAAATGGCTCCTAAGTGCTTAATATGTTATTTTTTGACTTCCCAAAACTTGGAATTTAAAAAAAAAAGGAAACTTTTTGTGTCACGAAAATCGAGCCCCGAAATATAACGTCTCAAAATAAGCTAAATCAGGGTCAGAAAAAACAAAACAAATGACTCCTAAGTGCTTAAAATGTTATTTTTTGACTTCCCAAAACTTATAAATTCAAAAAAATTATATGTTTTGGGAAGTAAAAAAATAAGCTAAAAGTAGTATCCGAAAAACAAAGCAAATGACTCATAAGTACTCAATATGTTAATTTTGACTACCCAAAACTTAAAATTTCAAAAAAAAAGGAAATTTTTTGTGTCACGAAAATCGAGCACTGCAAAATGACCTAGCAAAGTAAGTTAAAATAAGTGTTCGAAAAACAAAGCAAATGACTCCTAAGTGCTTAATATGTTATTTTTTGACTTCCCAAAACAAGAGATTTCAAAAAAAATGAAATTTTTCCTGTCACGAAAATCGAGCCCCGAAATATAACGTCTCAAAATAAGCTAAATCAGGGTCAGAAAAAAAAAAACAAATGACTTCTAAGTGCTTAATATGTAATTTTTTATTGCCCAAAACATGAAATTTCAAAAATAAGGAAATTTTTTTTGTCACGAAAATCGAGCACTGCAAAATGACGTGTCAAAATAAGCTAAAATAAGTGTCCGAAAAACAAAGAAAATGACTCATAAGTGCTTAATATCTTATTTTTTGACTTCCCAAAACACGAAATTTCAAAAAAAAGGAAATTTTTTCGGGTCAGGAAAATCGAGCCCCGAAATATAACGTCTCAAAATAAGCTAAATCAGGGTCAGAAAAAACAAAACAAATGACTCCTAAGTGCTTAATATGTTATTTTTTGACTTCCCAAAACTTGAAATTTAAAAAAAAAGGAAACATTTTGTGTCACGAAAATCGAACACGGCAAAAAGACGTCTCAAAATAAGCTAAAATTAGTGTCGGAAAAACAAAGCAAATGACTCCTAAGTGCTTAATATGTTATTTTTTTATTTCCCAAAACATGAAATTTCAAAAATAAGGAAATTTTTTGTGTCGCGAAAATCGAGCACTGCAAAATGACGTATCAAAATAAGCGAAAATACGGGTCCGAAAAACAAAGCAAATGACTCCTAGGTGCTTAATATGTTATTTTTTATTTCCCACAACAGGAAATTTCAAAAATAAGGAAATTTTTTGTGTCAGGAAAATCGAGAACTGCAAAATGACATATCAAAATAAGTGTCGGAAAAACAAAGCAAATGACTCCTAAGTACTTAATATGTTATTTGTTGACTTCCCAAAACATGAAATTTAAAAAAAAACGAAATTTTTCCAGTCACGAAAATCGAGCCCCGAAATATAACGTCTCAAAATAAGCTAAATCAGTGTCAGAAAAAACAAAACAAATGACTCCTAAGTGCTTAACATGGTTTTTTTTTTACTTTCCAAAACTTAAAATTTCAAAAAAAAGGAAATTTTTTGTGTCACGAAAATCGAACACTGCAAAATGTCGTCTCAAAATAAGCTAAAATGAGTGTCCGAAAAACAAAGCAAATGACTCCTAAGTGCTTAATATGTTATTTTTTGACTTCCCAAAAACTTGAAATTTCAAAAATAAGGAAATTTTTTGTGTCACGAAAATCGAGAACTGCAAAATGACGTATCAAAATAAGCTAAAATAAGTGTCCGAAAAACAAAGCAAATGACTCCTAAGTGCTTAATATGTTATTTTTTGACTTCCCAAAACATGAAATTTCAAAAAAAAGTAAATTTTTTCTGTCACGAAAATCGAGCCCCGAAATATAACGTCTCAAAATAAGCTAAATCAGTGCCAGAAAAAACAAAACAAATGACTCCTAAGTGCATAACATGGTATTTTTTGACTTTCCAAAACTTAAAATTTCAAAAAAAGGAAATTTTTTGTGTCACGAAAATCGGGCACTGCAAAATGACGTCTCAAAATAAGCTAAAATAAGTGTCTGAAAAACAAAGCAAATGACTCCTAATTGCTTAATTTGTTATTTTTTATTTCCCTAAAACATTAAATTTCAGAAATAAGGAAATTTTTTGTGTCACGAAAATCGAGCACTGCAAAATAAGCTAAAATAAGTGTCCGAAAAACAAAGCAAATGATTCCTAAAGTGCTTAATATGTTATTTTTTGACTTCTCAAAACATGAAATTTCAAAAAATATGAAACTTTTCGGGACACGAAAATCGGGCCCCGAAATATAACGTCTGAAAATAAGCTAAATCAGGGTCAGAAAAAACAAAACAAATGACTCCTAAGTGCTTAACATGGTATTTTTTTACTTCACAAAACTTAAAATTTAAATAAAAAGGAAATTTTTTGTGTCACGAAAGCATTACAAAATGACGTGTCTAAATAAGCTAAAATAAGTGTCCGTAAAGCAAAGCAAATGACTCCTAAGTACTCAATATGTTATTTTTTGACTACCCAAAACTTAAAATTTCAAAAAAAAGGAAATTTTTTGTCTCACGAAAATCGAGCACTGCAAAATGACGTCTCAAAATAAGCTAAAATAAGTGTCCGAAAAACAAAGCAAAAGACTCCTAAGTGCTTAATATGTTATTTTTTATTTCCCAAAACATGAAATTTCAAAAAAAAGGAAATTTTTCCTGTCACGAAAATCGAGCCCCGAAATATAACGTCTCAAAATAAGCTAAATCATTGCCAGAAAAAACAAAACAAATGACTCCTAAGTGCTTAACATTGTATTTTTTGACTTTCCAAAACATAAAATTTCGAAAAAAGGAAATTTTTTGTGTCACGAAAATCGAGCACTGCAAAATGACGTCTCAAAATAAGCTAAAATAAGTGTCTGAAAAACAAAGCAAATGACTCCTAATTGCTTAATTTGTTATTTTTTATTTCCCTAAAACATTAAATTTCAGAAATAAGGAAATTTTTTGTGTCACGAAAATCGAGCACTGCAAAATAAGCTAAAATAAGTGTCCGAAAAACAAAGCAAATGATTCCTAAAGTGCTTAATATGTTATTTTTTGACTTCTCAAAACATGAAATTTCAAAAAATATGAAACTTTTCGGGACACGAAAATCGGGCCCCGAAATATAACGTCTCAAAATAAGCTAAATCAGGGTCAGAAAAAACAAAAAAAATGACTCCTAAGTGCTTAATATGTTATTTTTTGACTTCCCAAAACTAATAATTGCAAAAAAAAAATTAAATTTAGTAGGTCACAAAAATTGAACCCCGAAAAATGACGTCTCCAAATCAGCAAAACCAGGGTCCGAAAACAAAGCAAATGGCTCCTAAGTGCTTAATATGTTATTTTTTGACTTCCCAAAACTTGGAATTTAAAAAAAAAAGGAAACTTTTTGTGTCACGAAAATCGAGCCCCGAAATATAACGTCTTAAAATAAGCTAAATCAGGGTCAGAAAAAACAAAACAAATGACTCCTAAGTGCTTAAAATGTTATTTTTTGACTTCCCAAAACTTATAATTTCAAAAAAATTATATGTTTTGGGAAGTAAAAAAATAAGCTAAAAGTAGTATCCGAAAAACAAAGCAAATGACTCCTAAGTACTCAATATGTTAATTTTGACTACCCAAAACTTAAAGTTTCAAAAAAAAAGGAAATTTTTTGTGTCACGAAAATCGAGCACTGCAAAATGACCTATCAAAATAAGTTAAAATAAGTGTCCGAAAAACAAAGCAAATGACTCCTAAGTGCTTAATATGTTATTTTTTGACTTCCCAAAACAAGAGATTTCAAAAAAAATGAAATTTTTCCTGTCACGAAAATCGAGCCCCGAAATATAACGTCTCAAAATAAGCTAAATCAGGGTCAGAAAAAAAAAAACAAATGACTTCTAAGTGCTTAATATGTAATTTTTTATTTCCCAAAACATGAAATTTCAAAAATAAGGAAATTTTTTTTGTCACGAAAATCGAGCACTGCAAAATGACGTGTCAAAATAGGCTAAAATAAGTGTCCGAAAAACAAAGAAAATGACTCATAAGTGCTTAATATCTTATTTTTTGACTTCCCAAAACACGAAATTTCAAAAAAAAGGAAATTTTTTCGGGTCAGGAAAATCGAGCCCCGAAATATAACGTCTCAAAATAAGCTAAATCAGGGTCAGAAAAAACAAAACAAATGACTCCTAAGTGCTTAATATGTTATTTTTTGACTTCCCAAAACTTGAAATTTAAAAAAAAAGGAAACATTTTGTGTCACGAAAATCGAACACGGCAAAAAGACGTCTCAAAATAAGCTAAAATTAGTGTCGGAAAAACAAAGCAAATGACTCCTAAGTGCTTAATATGTTATTTTTTTATTTCCCAAAACATGAAATTTCAAAAATAAGGAAATTTTTTGTGTCGCGAAAATCGAGCACTGCAAAATGACGTATCAAAATAAGCTAAAATAAGTGTCCGAAAAACAAAGCAAATGACTCCTAAGTGCTTAATATGTTATTTTTTGACTTCCCAAAAACTTGAAATTTCAAAAAAAAAGGAAATTTTTTGTGTCACGAAAATCGAGCACTGCAAAATGACGTATCAAAATAAGCTAAAATAAGTGTCGGAAAAACAAAGCAAATGACTCCTAAGTACTTAATATGTTATTTTTTGACTTCCCAAAACTTGGAATTTAAAAAAAAAAGGAAATTTTTTGTGTCACGAAAATCGAGCACTACAAAATGACGTATCAAAATATGCTAAAATAAGTGTCCGAAAAACAAAGCAAATGACTCCTAAGTGCTTAATATGTTATTTTTTGACTTCCCAAAACATGAAATTTCAAAAAAAATGAAATTTTTCCTGTCACGAAAATCGAGCCCCGAAATATAACGTCTCAAAATAAGCTAAATCAGGGTCAGAAAAAACAAAACAAATGACTCCTAAGTGCTTAACATGGTATTTTTTTACTTCACAAAACTTAAAATTTCAATAAAAAGGAAATTTTTTGTGTCACGAAAGCATTACAAAATGACGTGTCTAAATAAGCTAAAATAAGTGTCCGCAAAACAAAGCAAATGACTCCTAAGTACTCAATATGTTATTTTTTGACTACCCAAAACTTAAAATTTCAAAAAAAAGGAAATTTTTTGTCTCACGAAAATCGAGCACTGCAAAATGACGTCTCAAAATAAGCTAAAATAAGTGTCCGAAAAACAAAGCAAAAGACTCCTAAGTGCTTAATATGTTATTTTTTATTTCTCAAAACATGAAATTTCAAAAAAAAGGAAATTTTTCCTGTCACGAAAATCGAGCCCCGAAATATAACGTCTCAAAATAAGCTAAATCATTGCCAGAAAAAACAAAACAAATGACTCCTAAGTGCTTAACATTTTATTTTTTGACTTTCCAAAACATAAAATTTCAAAAAAAGGAAATTTTTTGTGTCACGAAAATCGAGCACTGCAAAATGACGTCTCAAAATAAGCTAAAATAAGTGTCTGAAAAACAAAGCAAATGACTCCTAATTGCTTAATTTGTTATTTTTTATTTCCCTAAAACATTAAAATTCAGAAATAAGGAAATTTTTTGTGTCACGAAAATCGAGCACTGCAAAATAAGCTAAAATAAGTGTCCGGAAAACAAAGCAAATGATTCCTATAGTGCTTAATATGTTATTTTTTGACTTCTCAAAACATGAAATTTTGAAAAATATGAAACTTTTGGGGACACGAAAATCGGGCGCCGAAATATAACGTCTCAAAATAGGCTAAAGCAGGGTCAGAAAAAACAAAAAAAATGACTCCTAAGTGCTTAATATGTTATTTTTTGACTTCCCAAAACTAATAATTGCAAAAAAAAAATGAAATTTTGTAGGTCACAAAAATTGAACCCCGAAAAATGACGTCTCCAAATCAGCAAAACCAGTGTCCGAAAACAAAGCAAATGGCTCCTAAGTGCTTAATATGTTATTTTTTGACTTCCCAAAACTTGGAATTTAAAAAAAAAAAGGAAACTTTTTGTGTCACGAAAATCGAGCCCCGAAATATAACTTCTTAAAATAAGCTAAATCAGGGTCAGAAAAAAAAAAACAAATGACTCCTAAGTGCTTAATATGTTATTTGTTGACTTCCCAAAAACTTGAAATTTCAAAAAAAAAGGAAATTTTTTGTGTCACGAAAATCGAGCACTGCAAAATGACCTATCAAAATAAGTTAAAATAAGTGTCCGAAAAATAAAGCAAAGGACTCCTAAGTGCTTAATATGTTATTTTTTATTTCCCAAAACATGAAATTTCAAAAATAAGGAAATTTTTTGTGTCACGAAAATCGAGAACTGCAAAATGACATATTAAAATAAGTGTCGGAAAAACAAAGCAAATGACTCCTAAGTACTTAATATGTTATTTGTTGACTTCCCAAAACATGAAATTAAAAAAAAAACGAAATTTTTCCTGTCACGAAAATCGAGCCACGAAATATAACGTCTCAAAATAAGCTAAATCAGTGTCAGAAAAAACAAAACAAATGACTCCTAAGTGCTTAACATGGTATTTTTTGACTTTCCAAAACTTAAAATTTCGAAAAAAAAGGAAATTTTTTGTGTCACGAAAATCGAACACTGCAAAATGTCGTCTCAAAATAAGCTAAAATGAGTGTCCGAAAAACAAAGCAAATGACTCCTAAGTGCTCAATATGTTATTTTTTATTTCCCAAAACATGAAATTTCAAAAATAAGGAAATTTTTTGTGTCACGAAAATCGAGAACTGCAAAATGCCGTATCAAAATAAGCTAAAATAAGTGTTCGAAAAACAAAGCAAATGACTCCTAAGTGCTTAATATGTTATTTTTTGACTTCCCAAAACATGAGATTTCAAAAAAAAGGAAATTTTTCCTGTCACGAAAATCGAGCCCCGAAATATAACGTTTCAAAATAAGCTAAATCAATGTCAGAAAAAACAAAACAAATGACTCCTAAGTGCTTAACATGGTATTTTTTGACTTCCCAAAACTTAAAATTTCAAAAAAAAGGAAATTTTTTGTGTCACGAAAATCGAGCACTACAAAATGACGTATCAAAATATGCTAAAATAATTGTCCGAAAAACAAAGCAAATGACTCCTAAGTGCTTAATATGTTATTTTTTGACTTCCCAAAACATGAAATTTAAAAAAAAATGAAATTTTTCCTGTCACGAAAATCGAGCCCCGAAATATAACGTCTCAAAATAAGCTAAATCAGGGTCAGAAAAAAACAAAACAAATGACTCCTAAGTGCTTAACATGGTATTTTTTTACTTCACAAAACTTAAAATTTCAATAAAAAGGAAATTTTTTTGTGTCACGAAAGCATTACAAAATGACGTGTCTAAATAAGCTAAAATAAGTGTCCGCAAAACAAAGCAAATGACTCCTAAGTACTCAATATTTTATTTTTTGACTACCCAAAACTTAAAATTTCAAAAAAAAGGAAATTTTTTGTCTCACGAAAATCGAGCACTGCAAAATGACGTATCAAAATAAGCTAAAATAAGTGTCCGAAAAACAAAGAAAAAGACTCCTAAGTGCTTAATATGTTATTTTTTATTTCCCAAAACATGAAATTTCAAAAAAAGGAAATTTTTCCTGTCACGAAAATCGAGCCCCGAAATATAACGTCTCAAAATAAGCTAAATCATTGCCAGAAAAAACAAAACAAATGACTCCTAAGTGCTTAACATGGTATTTTTTGACTTTCCAAAACATAAAATTTCAAAAAAAGGAAATGTTTTGTGTCACGAAAATCGAGCACTGCAAAATGACGTCTCAAAATAAGCTAAAATAAGTGTCTGAAACACAAAGCAAATGACTCCTAAATGCTTAATTTGTTATTTTTTATTTCCCTAAAACATTAAATTTCAGAAATAAGAAAATTTTTTGTGTCACGAAAATCGAGCACTGCAAATAAGCTAAAATAAGTGTCCCGAAAAACAAAGCAAATGATTCCTAAAGTGCTTAATATGTTATTTTTTGACTTCTCAAAACATGAAATTTCAAAAATATGAAACTTTTCGGGACACGAAATCGGGCCCCGAATATAACGTCTCAAAATAAGCTAAATCAGGGTCAGAAAAAACAAAAAAATGACTCCTAAGTGCTTAATATGTTATTTTTTACTTCCCAAAACTAATAATTGCAAAAAAAAAAATGAAATTTTGTAGGTCACAAAAATTGAACCCCGAAAAATGACGTCTCCAAATCAGCAAAACCAGTGTCCGAAAACAAAGCAAATGGCTCCTAAGTGCTTAATATGTTATTTTTTGACTTCCCAAAACTTGGAATTTAAAAAAAAAGGAAACTTTTGTGTCACGAAAATCGAGCCCCGAAATATAACGTCTTAAAATAAGCTAAATCAGGGTCAGAAAAAACAAAACAAATGACTCCTAAGTGCTTAATATGTTATTTTTTGACTTCCCAAAACTTATAATTTCAAAAAAATTATATGTTTTGGGAAGTAAAAAAATAAGCTAAAAGTAGTATCCGAAAAACAAAGCAAATGACTCCTAAGTACTCAATATGTTATTTTTGACTACCCAAAACTTAAAATTTCAAAAAAAAAGGAAATTTTTTGTGTCACGAAAATCGAGCACTGCAAAATGACCTATCAAAATAGATAAAATAAGTGTCCGAAAAAACAAAGCAAAATGACTCCTAAGTGCTTAATATGTTATTTTTTGACTTCCCAAAACAAGAGATTTCAAAAAAAATGAAATTTTTCCTGTCACGAAAATCGAGCCCCGAATATAACGTCTCAAAATAAGCTAAATTAGGGTCAGAAAAAACAAAACAAATGACTTCTAAGTGCTTAATATGTAATTTTTTATTTCCCAAAACATGAAATTTCGAAAATAAGGAAAAATTTTTTGTCACGAAAATCGAGCACTGCATAATGACGTGTCAAAATAAGCTAAAATAAGTGTCCGAAAAACAAAGAAAATGACTCATAAGTGCTTAATATCTTATTTTCTGACTTCCCAAAAACACGAAATTTCAAAAAAAAGGAAATTTTTTCGGGTCAGGAAAATCGAAGCCCCGAAATATAACGTCTCAAAATAAGCTAAATCAGGGTCAGAAAAAACAAAACAAATGACTCCTAAGTGCTTAATATGTTATTTTTTGACTTCCCAAAACTTGAAATTTAAAAAAAAAAAGGAAACATTTTGTGTCACGAAAATCGAACACGGGAAAAAGTCGTCTCAAAATAAGCTAAAATTAGTGTCGGAAAAACAAAGCAAATGACTCCTAAGTGCTTAATATGTTATTTTTTTATTTCCCAAAACATGAAATTTCAAAAAAAGGAAATTTTTTGTGTCGCGAAAAATCGAGCACTGCAAAATGACGTATCAAAATATGCTAAAATAAGTGTCCGAAAAACAAAGCAAATGACTCCTAAGTGCTTAATATGTTATTTTTTGACTTCCAAAAACTTGAAATTTCAAAATAAAAGGAAATTTTTTGTGTCACGAAATCGAGCACTGCAAATGACCTATCAAAATAAGTTAAAATAAGTGTCCGAAAAACAAAGCAAAGGACTCCTAAGTGCTTAATATGTTATTTTTTATTTCCCAAAACATGAAATTTCAAAAATAAGGAAATTTTTTGTGTCACGAAAATCGAGAACTGCAAAATGACATATCAAAATAAGTGTCGGAAAAACAAAGCAAATGACTCCTAAGTACTTAATATGTTATTTGTTTACTTCCCAAAACATGAAATTTAAAAAAAAACGAAATTTTTCCTGTCACGAAAATCGAGCTCCGAAATATATCGTCTCAAAATAAGCTAAATAAGTGTCAGAAAAAACAAAACAAATGACTCCTAAGTGCTTAACATGGTATTTTTTGACTTTCCAAAACTTAAAATTTCAAAAAAAAAAGGAAATTTTTTGTGTCACGAAAATCGAAACACTGCAAAATGTCGTCTCAAAATAAGCTAAAATGAGTGTCCGAAAAAAACAAAGCAAATGACTCCTAAGTGCTTAATATGTTATTTTTTATTTCCCAAAACATGAAATTTCAAAAATAAGGAATTTTTTGTGTCACGAAAATCGAGAACTGCAAAATGCCGTATCAAAATAAGCTAAAATAAGTGTTCGAAAAACAAAGCAAATGACTCCTAAGTGCTTAATATGTTATTTTTTGACTTCCCAAAACATGAGATTTCAAAAAAAAGGAAATTTTTCCTGTCACGAAAATCGAGCCCCGAAATATAACGTCTCAAAATAGCTAAATCAATGTCAGAAAAAACAAAACAAATGACTCCTAAGTGCTTAACATGGTATATTTTGACTTCCCAAAACTTAAAATTTCAAAAAAAAAGAAATTTTTTGTGTCACGAAAATCGAGCACTACAAAATGACGTATCAAAATATGCTAAAATAAGTGTCCCAAAAACAAAGCAAATGACTCCTAAGTGCTTAATATGTTATTTTTTGACTTCCCAAAACATGAAATTTCAAAAAAAATGAAATTTTTCCTGTCACGAAAATCGTAGCCCCGAAATATAACGTCTCAAAATAAGCTAAATCAGGGTCAGAAAAAACAAAACAAATGACTCCTAAGTGCTTTAACATGGTATTTTTTTACTTCACAAAACTTAAAATTTCAATAAAAAGGAAATTTTTTGTGTCACGGAAGCATTACAAAATGACGTGTCTAAATAAGCTAAAATAAGTGTTCGCAAAACAAAGCAAATGACTCCTAAGTACTCAATATGTTATTTTTTGACTACCCAAAAACTTAAAATTTCAAAAAAAAGGAAATTTTTTGTCTCACGAAAATCGAGCAATGCAAAATGACGTCTCAAAATAAGCTAAAATAAGTGTCCGAAAAACAAAGCAAAAGACTCCTAAGTGCTTAATATGTTATTTTTTATTTCCCAAAACATGAAATTTCAAAAAAAAGGAAATTTTTCCTGTCACGAAAATCCAGCCCCGAAATATAACGTCTCAAAATAAGCTAAATCATTGCCAGAAAAAAACAAAACAAATGACTCCTAAGTGCTTAACATGGTA
Source organism: Penstemon davidsonii (assembly GCA_034814905.1). Classification (NCBI taxonomy): domain Eukaryota; kingdom Viridiplantae; phylum Streptophyta; class Magnoliopsida; order Lamiales; family Plantaginaceae; genus Penstemon; species Penstemon davidsonii. Next base: position 1,710 of record JAYDYQ010001250.1, on the reverse strand, counting down.
TTTTTTGACTTTCCAAAACATAAAATTTCAAAAAAAGGAAATTTTTTGTGTCACGAAAATCGAGCACTGCAAAATGACGTCTCAAAATAAGCGTCTGAAAAACAAAGCAAATGACTCCTAATTGCTTAATTTGTTATTTTTTATTTCCCTAAAACATTAAATTTCAGAAATAAGGAAATTTTTTGTGTCACGAAAATCGAGCACTGCAAAAATAAGCTAAATAAGTGTCCGAAAAACAAAGCAAATGATTCCTATAGTGCTTAATATGTTATTTTTTGACTTCTCAAAACATGAAATTTCAAAAAATATGAAACTTTTCGGGACACGAAAATCGGGCCCGAAATATAACGTCTCAAAATAAGCTAAATCAGGGTCAGAAAAAACAAAAAAAATGACTCCTAAGTGCTTAATATGTTATTTTTTGACTTCCCAAAACTAATAATTGCAAAAAAAAAATGAAATTTTGTAGGTCACAAAAATTGAACCCCGAAAAATGACGTCTCCAATCAGCAAAACCAGTGTCCGAAAACAAGCAAATGGCTCCTAAGTGCTTAATATGTTATTTTTTGACTTCCCAAAACTTGGAATTTAAAAAAAAAAGGAAACTTTTTGTGTCACGAAAATCGAGCCCCGAAATATAACGTCTTAAAATAAGCTAAATCAGGGTTAGAAAAAACAAAACAAATGACTCCTAAGTGCTTAATATGTTATTTTTTTGACTTCCCAAAAACTTATAATTTCAAAAAATTATATGTTTTTGGGAAGTAAAAAAATAAGCTAAAAGTAGTATCCGAAAAACAAAGCAAATGACTCCTAAGTACTCAATATGTTAATTTTGACTACCCAAAACTTAAAATTTCAAAAAAAAATGAATTTTTTTGTGTCGCGAAAATCGAGCACTGCAAAATGACCTATCAAAATAAGTTAAAATAAGTGTCCGAAAAACAAAGCAAATGACTCCTAAGTGCTTATTATGTTATTTTTTTGACTTCCCAAAACAAGAGATTTCAAAAAAAATGAAATTTTTCCTATCACGAAAATCGAGCCCCGAAATATAACGTCTCAAAATAAGCTAAATCAGGGTCAGAAAAAAAAAAACAAATGACTTCTAAGTGCTTAATATGTAATTTTTTATTTCCCAAAACATGAAATTTCAAAAATAAGGAAATTTTTTTTGTCACGAAAATCGAGCACTGCAAAATGACGTGTCAAAATAAGCTAAAATAAGTGTCCGAAAACAAAGAAAAATGACTCATAAGTGCTTAATATCTTATTTTCTGACTTCCAAAACACGAAATTTCAAAAAAAAGGAATTTTTTCGGGTCAGGAAAATCGAGCCCCGAAATATAACGTCTCAAAATAAGCTAAATCAGGGTCAGAAAAAACAAAACAAATGACTCCTAAGTGCTTAATATGTTATTTTTTGACTTCCCAAAACTTGAAATTTAAAAAAAAGGAAACATTTTGTGTCACGAAAATCGAACACGGCAAAAAGACGTCTCAAAATAAGCTAAAATTAGAGTCGGAAAAATCAAAGCAAATGACTCCTAAGTGCTTAATATGTTATTTTTTTATTTCCCAAAACATGAAATTTCAAAAATAAGGAAATTTTTTGTGTCGCGAAAATCGAGCACTGCAAAATGACGTATCAAAATAAGCTAAAATTAAGTGTCCGAAAAACAAAGCAAATGACTCCTAAGTGCTTAATTT
>JAYDYQ010001249.1:0-23300 GCA_034814905.1 Penstemon davidsonii | reverse complement strand
ATGCTCCATGTATTGATAAGAATTGTCGTTCCTTTTGATATATCGTAGCCTGCTACATTGCAGTCCTCAATGGCATAATGGGGAGCTAAAAATGTAGAAAGTGGATGTAATCTGAATGACTCTTTGATAATGGCTTCTATGTAAGGTAATTGAGAGAAGTCATTCTCTTCTACCCATCTGTTTCTTCCTATGACCCTGTCGAGTTCTTCTTTTGCCATTTGGATTATGCGAGGTTGTTTGATAAGTTCATGGATTATCCATTCTACAGTGGTGGCCGAGGTGTCTGTGCCACCGGCTAGTAGGTTCTGTGGATGTAACAAGAAAACAAATTTCTTTAGAACATATAAGTAAGACTTCATATGTTGTAGTCGCAGTTATTTATTTTTAATTGGATTTGAACTCTTTTGTACTTTTAAAATCTCTAACTATATTAATCAAGTCCTTCATATGACCGGAATCCGATAATAATTCGGATCTGAAAACATTTTCACTCCCGAAATCCCCACCAATTTTATCTCTGCCTATAACAAACTAGATTATAAATCATTTTAATCGGACGAGATCTATCAGGTTGGATTAGATTAAGTTTGAAAATGAGAAATTACCTGAAATAGTCCTTTGATGCAATCTCTTGTGAGTTTAACTTCAAGATTAGGATCCTCAGCCAACTGCAACAAAACATCTACCACATCTTTTGGGACAAAGTGATCTTTGTCTGCTTTCCTTCTACCCAAGTGATTATCAATCACATAGTTATTAAACCTGTCCAATTTCTTGTACAAATCCTTCATTTTATTAACATATCCTTGTAGATCAAGAAAACTAAGCCATGGTATCCAGTCCCCAATATTGAACACACCATTCAGATAAAACCACTCATCAAGCATTCCTTTCAATTCATCCAACTTTACTATAGAGGTGTTCTCATTTTCCGACTCGCTAAAGTATATGTTACTTAAAACCATTCTACAAATAGATGTGAGAGTATAACGAAACATATGTTCTCGTAAAACAACTGGTTTTCCGGAAAGGGAATGTAAACGAGAGTGGAAATTATGTTCCTCTTCAATGTGAATATGCTTGAAGGATTCGAGTTTGTTTTCACTGAACACCTCTGAGAGGAATATTTTACGGGCTTGTCGCCAGTGGGGCCCGTAAGGTGCCCATGTCATGTCGGAGTAATTGTAGCTAGTGTACTTACCAGCAGCAAGGGCTGGCCTAGAGGCGAAGGTCGTGTCGTGTATTCTTAAGAACTGCTTGGCCATTTCAGGAGATGAAGCAACAATAACTGGAAATTTTCCAAACTTTAGTTGCATTATTTCTCCATATTTTTGGGATAAAAAGTGAAGGGATTGATGTGGGATTGAACCAATAAGGTTCAGATTGCCAATTATAGGCCATGGTTTTGGTCCTGGTGGAAGATTTTGCTTGGGGTGTTTTTTGTATAGAATTTTTAAGAGGAAGGCTAATGATGCTATTATGTATAGGAAGGCTAATAGTGCATAGGAGGTCTCCATTTGTTGCATATGGTAAATGAATAGGCAGAGAATGTCTTGGGAGAAAAGTCTACTTATAGTTGATTTGGTTTGTATATTATTTTCTGCTATGTAGGGCTGAAAATTACACATGATAAGAAGAAGAAAGAGACAATTCAGATAATATCTTTGAACATAATCTTTAAGATGGGCCGTATCATTGTAGTATTACTTTCTGTTCATTAACTTTGTATTGCTTTTTCTACACCTTAGAGCAACATCATCATAGATTAATGGGTCATTTACGCTCAGACCCCTCAGATAAACCGTAATTACCAAAAAAAAAAAAAAAAAAAAAGAACTTGTTTTGGAAATTACAAAAACACCCCCTTGTAGGAGGTGTTGTAATAAAACAGGCTAAACCAGAAGAGGGGTTTTTGTAACGCCGTAAGGGGTGGTGTGGTCAAACAGGCTAAACCCGAAGGAGGTTCTTGTATATTTCCGAAGCAACAGGGATAGCGAGTGAAGTTAGGATGTACATGTAAATATAGTCCAAACACCAGAAAATATTTAATCGCGAAACACATTTCTTTAGTCATTTCATTTCAAAACCATACACAAATCTTATTATAACAGACCAGAAATTTCTTCTCGAATTCTCATTGAGAAACAAAAATAATAATAAAAAAAAAAGACATTAGGGGAAAAGTTTCGGAGGACATAACTTTGAGAAGCGACAATCCATGCTAATTGAGTCGCTTGCATATCCATTTGCATTCCTTCAATCATCGACAGATAAAACCTCCAAACTACAATCTTTGACAGCTTCACTGCTGGGGTGATTATAGTAATAATATTGCAACTATGTACTGGAAAAAGAGTACGTTTGAAACAAATAGGATATGATCTTCTTGTAGTCACCGAATTTCACACCAGTATTGGGATCAACAAGGTAAGGCACCTGTGCAGCATGAAAATACAATTTTTCAATAAACATGAAAATCTGAAAATACAGTTTTGTTATCATTAAGTTTTTCATTGAGGCATAATTTTAGCAAATCTGACCTCTTTTGATCCAGACATCTGAGAAAGAAACGTTGCCCTTTTTGACCCTTGACCCACAGTATGAAGTATGTAAGGAAGTTCTAATTCACAAAGTGCTTCACGAACTATCCGAGCATACTGCCAAAGAAAATGCTTCAAATTTATTACAAATCTTAATTCATGCAGCAATAAAGATTTACGGAAGTATTAGAAGTATACAGGATTGTTTTCATAGGAGAAAAGTTCCAATTTGCCAGGTGGTGGTTCCTTGGTGGAATATTCCCACAATGTCATTCCTCTGCCTGCTCGAAGTAGGGTTGGCACCCATCCCGTGACCAACGTGCTGCGTATTAAAATGATTTAGTTATCTCTCAAACCAACAAAAAAAATAATACTCCATGTACAATTTTTTATCCTAATTAGCTCAGAGTTATCAAATAAGCTATCGGATAAAATACCTCTCCATCATGCCAAATGAAGGACTCCTTTCTCCACCATACTGCCGAAATAAGTATTTTACAATGTCGCCTAGAGAAGAAATCATAGTTAAATTTCTGAACTGTATAAGAACATGTCGTTCTATTTAGAACCAAGTCTATAATATCTCAATAAACAGTTTTTCAATAAACAACCAATAATAAAACAGCCCAAAGATGATTTGGGAACTAAATCCTCTAATATATCAGTATAATTAGCAAAATGTCTAATTTCCTGAGTAAAAATACCTTGTATTATATGCATATATGTATATGAATAGCAATATCGTATGTTGAAATTAAAGTATAAGTAAACCACCACCATATAGAATATCTAAGTGTTCAGTAACTTGCGTGAAAGAAGCTTTTGGATGGCCTTACTCGATCCAGTAAATTTCTTCTTTTAAGGGATTCCGTATATATGAAGAAGAGCTTATGAGCAAAAGACGAGCATTTTACTTACTGCTTTCGTACATTGAAACTCCAGTATTAGGGTCTCTAAGGAAAGGAAACCTACAAAAGAAATGAGTTTTTCTCAAGACATATAAAGAAAAGTTCCAATTATTCTTAAAATTAATGTCACGTTTTAAATTCATGGTAAAAATCTCTTGCCTTTGAACCGGGAAGGTCAGAAACATCATATACAAAAGATGAAGTGCTTCAAAGAATTTAAAGAAAAATTACGTACTGTTCTCTGCCACCGAGGTTTTTAACCATCTCCCTGTGTCTTAGTGACCCTTTTGGACATGGAAAGATCTGCACAAATTGAAATATCCCAGAGAGTATTTTCAAAGAGGATAAGGAAAGATAAATCATTAAGAATATGGCAGAATTTTTGCTATGCACCTCTACAGATAAATCGAGCTCAGTTATCGCCTCTCGAACCCTCCTGCAGAAGGGGCATGCCTCTGTTGACAATTACTATTATCTTTAAGTTAATCCCGAGGTCAAAGCAACATGAAGGATCAGTTGATAAAAGTGGCCTTTCAAATGTTTTAGATAATTATTTGTAAACACAAAAAAGGGTCAAATTTTGATCAAATTAACAACTAGAAGGAGGAGATATCGAAGAACTTTTCACACGTATTGCCAAAAAGCAAAAATATTACCGAATTCAAAAAGTTGCAAACGGAGTGGAGGATCTACTTTCTGTTGGTTGGTTGAACCATCTAGTGACTTTGATCCCCATGGAAACCTTGCTAAAGTAGATAAGGAAGATGTAGCCTCCTGTAACAAGGGAAAAAAGGAATCTAATTAATATCCAGAGAAACTCAAACCATAAAATTACACAATCCTAAACAGATTGAAATCATTCAGACATATAAATAATGAAGAGAAGCCGAACTCCTACCTAATTCCTAAGGATTTCGACTAAAAATGGGTCAGTTTCTTCTCATAAAGATCCATACGTAAATATAATATAATATGATGATCAAAATGCTAGTCAGAATTTATTCAAAGTACTATCTGTTCAAAAACATAAATAATGGAAAATCAACTAAGAGATATATGATGTATGCTCAACAGATGGAATGCGTAGATATGGTGACAATTGCCACAATTGAATTGCCTCTTTTTTTAATACTAAAGTGCTTTTTCATAGATATAAAACATAAGTTGCTGCAAATGTATATATAATGCAGGCTTAAGAACTTCAATCCAAACTCCAAAAAGCCCCCATCATCGATACTCTAAAGTATGTCGAGCCAAGAATTGAAGTCAATACTGTCAATCTAGGTAACATATTCGACTAAATAGCAACTAGAAGAGAGAAATACCTCCAATAGATAATTCCTTTCTCCAGAGGGATCTCCTGCCTACAAGAAAACCAAACTATCAGAAGTATAATATTACCAAAAAAAAAAAAAACTTGTCTTTGTGTTCAGGGAATTGAAATTGAAGGAAGAATTTAGAATTACAGAATTGCTTAAACACGGTTGCTATTGATCCAACAAAAAATTAAAAAGTTATCGAAACAAATGTAATGAACGTTGTTATTATGAATTTGAAACCCTTAACTCCAAATACTTCAATTCAAACTAATTAGAAAGCTCTACATCACTAAAAAAAATAATTTGATTTTTTTCTGGTGTCTCATCACGAATTACTTACAGAGAATAATTTAAGCAATGGACAAAGAAAAGACAACAAACTGGTTGATGAATTGCTGCTTTTGACACTTCCAACATCTTCATTTTCTTGATTTACAGAATTTCTTACTTGAAACCTGTTTCTATTGCAATAAACTAGTACATCATTTTTATGGTAATTTCTATTAGGAACGGCAAGTGGTGAGGTAGAAGGGTTGAAATTCATGAGAAAAGGTTGTCGAATTTGAATTCTTGAATCATATTTGTGATAACAAAATATAAAAGGTGGATTTGGGGAAGGAATTGCAGTGGAGTGCATTGAGGATAACTACTCGTTGCTCTACCGGAAAGTAGAAGCTAGAAAATGAAAATATGAAAGGGGTAATATTATTTCGAGCTAGTGAAATCCAGAAATTACCCCTACCACAGCAGTTAGGTCTTTTTATTTTCTTTATTTATTATTATGATTATTATAATTGGTAAAAAAAAAATCTACGTTATATTTATTAGCAAAATATTCTTGACGATGATTACTTTTTTCTACTAAACTAACAAATTGTTGATATTATACTAAGAAATGTATTGAGCTTGTGTTGAAATTCATATTAGGTGCTTTCCCACGTAATATATTCGACCCATGTTAAAAAAAAAGTTACTGAAAATTTTTTAATTAGTATAAAGAAAAAGGTTGTTTCATAAACATGTATTAGTACTAACACTCAAATATCAATATTCTTCATAACATCATTAATAACATAAAAAAAAATAGAATTAACAATATTTAGCATCAAATTAATTTTTTGAGCTCCTTAACTATAGTTTTGACCTTCCATGCTAGAAAACTACTATTTGAAGAGCTCTTATAGCAAATTATTCTTTTGTGTTATTTTTAAAAGGTAATTTATCTCCTATGATAAATAAAACCACAAAAATAAAAAAAACATATTATCTCCTTCTTGATTTTCACATATTCATAGGGGGTAAAATGCTCATTATACAATACAACATGAGATAAATTGTTTGTTAACCAATCTCACATGGGGTAAAGTACTCATTACGCATATAACAGAAGTAAAACAAAGGCAGTATATCTTCATGGTAGCATTAAATTAGTCATTTTTCACTTAAAAAATAGTCTAAATCGCATTATATAGCGTATGTGTCACACCTCCATAAAGAAGGAGGTAAAAAGGTCATTATTATATATCATAGTTTATAATATGTCTACTTTTATATCACAAATGAAGTAAATTGCTCATTATATATATATCACTTGGGGTAACTTGAAACAAAAAAATTATTTTAAGCTAGACATATCCAATAGACCTTGAAGAATAACTCTAACAATGTCTAATATTTACCTTTATCTATTCTGAATATTGTAAACTCTTAGTTTCTTGGCTAACTGTTATTTACTTATGTTCCCAAAAAAAACAATGTCTAATATTTAAATTTAGCAAATCCTATTCTTTCTTGGGAGTTACTAGATAATAACGGAAAATTCATAATATATGGACTTTTGCTTAATTAACTTATTTGAAGTTCACTAGATGAAGATTCAATCACAAAATAAAAAATAAAAAACTTGAAGTTCACTAGATATCAAACTCCTGGCCCCCACAACCGGCGCAAACTAAAATATACACCCCGAGTCCGCTAACTTATACCCATCCTCTGAAGGACAGTGTCACAGTGCGCACCCACTTCCTTTCACTCTCTCTTATCAACTCCGTTAAAATATTCAGTGATGCAGATTAGATCCAATTGTGCAAATTAACAGATAATCCAACAACAATCAATCACAAATTCGATAGAACAGTAAATGCAATCTAATATTAATAATTAATGCAATCGCAAATGATTCCCAAATCACAATAATTTCAGCTGAGATTCGAAGAACAATTACAAGACCCAATCCTCAACACTTCTAAATCTATTGCTCACAACTCAAATGGATCAAATACAGTAATAACAAAACTCATGCACAGGATTGATCTACACAATCGGATGCATGGAAATCCAGTTGAGATCTTCGTAGTACCTGAAACGAAGATGGGCAACGTGGATTAGGGCGGAATGAGATTACTTCAAGGCAGCAGAAAGGAGGAGGAAGACACTTACAATATCAGGGTGTTGCTGCCAAAATTGAGTGAGCTTGCTATTTAAAGCTGTAGCTCATCCTCCGTGTCAACCTTTGCTGGCGTGGCATCCATGTCATCCTCTTTATCCAATCAGAACTCAGGTCAAAACGGTAGCGTATGATTCCCTTCTATTTATAAAAGCGTGTGTTGAGAAATGCGACATGGCCGTTAAGTTGGTTGTTCATTTCCTTCTTAGCAATAACCCCCCTTCTCTTTTAAACCGTTTGTACTTATTCCCCTCGTCCTGTGCTGATTATTCTTTGAGTGAAGGGAGATTATTTCACTTATATGCATGCAGCTAATTGCATACATCAATATCTCCTCCACGAAACCTTCCTTGTCCTCAAGGAACAAAAGAAGGAAACCTCTGTAACAGAACATAGAGTTCCTCCCAAGTGTTGTCCTCCTCAGGTGCATTCAGCCATTTGATCAGCACTTGGGTTGCAGCACGGCCGTTCTTGTTGTAAATCCTCCTCTCCAACACCTTTTCAGGTTCTAGTAACACCTGACCATGAATGGTCTGAGCTATAGGGAGTGATGGAGAGGCAATAGCGTTTCCCAATTTCTTTCTAAGTTGTGAGATATGGAAGACATTATGAATCTTGGCTTCAGGTGGTAATATCAGTTTATACGCCACTAAACCCACTCTCTGAGCTATCTGGAATGGACCGAAATACTTTGGACTTAATTTGGTGTAAGAGGAACCCCTGATTGTGACTTGCCTATAAAGCTGCAATTTGACAAATACCCAGTCCCCAACCAACAGTTCCTTGTCCAAGCGTTTTTTATCTGCCAAAGACTTCATCCTTGCTTGAGCACGTGTCAAATGATGTTTAAGTAGTCTGATGGTGGATTCTCTGGCAGCAAGGCTCCTGTCCACTGCATCTACAGTAGATGTAAGAGGTTGATACAGTATGTGGGCAGGAGGAGGTTGTCTATAAACCACTTCATAAGGGGTGTGCAAGGTGGATGAATGAAACGTGGTGTTGTACCACCATTCAGCCAGTGGTAAGTACTGAAGCCATGTTTTTGGTCTATCTCCCACCATGCACCGTAGGTAAGTTTCCAAGCACCTATTCACCACCTCTGTCTGTCCATCCGTTTGTGAATGATAGGTTGTTGAGTGTAACAACTCAGTGCCTTGGATTTTAAAAAACTCTTTCCAAAAATTACTCATAAACACCACATCACGGCCACTGACTACAGTGTGAGGCATACCATGTAGTTTATAGATATTATCAAGGAAGGCCTGGGCAACAGTGAGGGAAGTGTAAGGGTGAGACAAAGCAACAAAGTGAGCATACTTGCTTAGTCTATCAACAACCACCAAAACCACTTCTTTCCCATTGACAGTGGGAAGGCCTTCAATAAAATCCATAGAGATGTCCTGCCAGATTCTATCAGGGATTGGTAAGGGTTGTAGTAACCCATATGGTAGTGTGTTCAATGGTTTACATTGCTGGCAAACCACACAATCTTGAACAAAGTTGAAAACAGCAGGTTTCATATGCTTCCAATAAAACTGCCTCTGAATTCTTGCTAGTGTTTTAATCATGCCAGAGTGGCCCCCTTCTTTACTATCATGGTGCATTTTGATGATATCAGTTTTCAAGAGTGCATCATCTCCTATCACCAACTTTCCCTTTTCTTTTCAGAAGTCCATTCTCCCAAGAGTACTAGGGTTTCTCAGAAGGGTTTTTTTGTATTTTGGTGATGATCCCTTGTATTTTAGGGTCAGTGCTCCAACTAGCTTGGTTCCTAGTGATCAATGAAGATTTGACTACCACCAAAGCCTGTAGTTGAGCTTGGATATCACATGCTTGTCTACTTAAGGCATCAGCTGCCTTGTTCTCTACTCCATTTTTGTATATGATGTTGTAATCATAACCTAAGAGTTTAACCAACCATTTTTGTTGAGCTGGTGTTGTGATCTTCTGTTCCAGTAAGTACTTCAAGCTTTGATGGTCAGTGTGGATGATGAAATGTCTACCAATGAGGTAAGGCCTCCACTTTTCCACAGCTGATACAAGGGCTAGTAATTCCCTCTCATAAACTGGCAGAGCAGCATGCCTGTCACTGAGAGCTTTACTAAAGTATGCAATGGGCCTTTTATCTTGCATTAACACTGCCCCCAATCCTTTTCCTGATGCATCAGATTCAACAACAAACTCCCTATTGAAATCAGGTAGAGCTAATACAGGGGTGTTGACCATAGCTTTTTGGAGTTGCTGAAAAGCAATGGTGGCTTCCTCATTCCAGTGGAACTTCTCCTTTTTGAGCAGGTTTGTGAGAGGCCTGGCTATGGTTCCATACCCCTTAACAAACCTCCGGTAATATCCACTTAATCCCAGAAATCCCCTTAAATCCTTAATATTACTAGGAGTTGGCCAATCTAGCATGGCTTGTATCTTTTGAGAATCAGCAGAAACTCCATTTTCAGAAATAATAAAACCCAAATACTCCACCTTTGTTTTGGCAAAACTACATTTGTTCTCCTTCACAAATAAGCTGTGCGTTTTCAATACTTCAAAAACCAACTATAGGTGTTTCAAATGATCTGCCCAAGTGGAACTATATACCAATATGTCATCAAAAAACACAAGCACGAATTTTCTTAAATAAGGATGGAACACGTGGTTCATTAGACTTTGGAAGGTGGATGGTGCATTGGTGAGACCAAATGGCATTACTAAGAACTCATAATGGCCATGGTGATTCCTAAATGCTGTCTTACATATGTGTTGCTCCCTCATGCGAATTTGGTGATATCCAGACCTTAAGTCCAGTTTGGTGGAAAAGTGTGATCCATATAGTTCATCTAACAATTCATCTATCACGGGTATAGGAAACTTATCTTTGATGGTGGCCTTGTTTAACTCTCTGTAATCCACGCAAAGTCTCCAGGAGCCATCCTTCTTTTTGACCATGACAATAGGGGAGGAGTACAGACTGGTGCTATCCCTTATCACTCCAGTTTCAAGCATCTCACTGATCATCTTTTCCACTTCATTTTTTTGCAGTGCTGGATACCTGTAAGGTCTCACATTAATGGGTGAGGTTCCTTCCACCAAGTTAATGGCATGATCATGCATCCTGCTAGGTGGGAGTTTAGTGGGAGCTGCAAATAGGTAACTGTACTGGTGTAGCAAATTCTGTAAATCAGGAGGTCTACCATTTGCAGTGTCAGTGGTTAAGCTCTTTATGTGAGTTGAACCCTCCTTAGATTGGATCCAAGATAGACTCATCATTGACAGTTCAGCTGGCTTGGACAGAATTTTCTTCATAGTGCTCTCTTTCACTATCTTTACTGATGGTGAGCTGCCTCTCAAAGAAACCTTTTTGTTGTTTATTGTAAATTCCATTGATAGTTTGTTGAAATTCCATTTGATATCTCCCAAAGTAACTAACCATTGTACCCCTAACTCCAACTCACAACCCCCAATTGGCATAACTTAAACATCAGTAACAAAAGTTACTCTATGCATGTTCCAGCTGAAGTTCTTGCATAGATAGTTACTGTGGACTTTATTACCATCTGCCACTGCCACAGTGAATGATGGGGTTGGTATCAACTTACATCCCAATTTTTTTGCAACTTCAAGATCCAAGAAGTTGTGAGTGATCCCTGAGTCAACCAATATGTGTATTGGTTTGTTATCATAGGAGCCTGTAATTCTCATGGTATTGTAATTCTGCACCCCTGACATAGCATGCATTGATATTAAAGGTATTTGGTCTTCTACGTCAGTTTACTTATCATGTTCTTCTGTAGTTTCCTCATTCTCATCAATTTCCTCCACATCCATAATGTAAATTTGTTTCTTCTTGCTGCATTGATGACCATATGTATACTTATCATCGCACCAGAAACAGAGGCCCTTGGCTCTCTTGTCATCCATCTCTGCTGTTGAAAGCATCCTAGATGTTCTATTAGTGTTTCTGAATTGTGATGGTCCCACTTTACTCATTGGTGGTGGTAGAAGAGGGACAGATCTACTCATGGTACTGGGAGTTTTCTTGTGCATGGCCATGTTGGACTGTTCTTGCATCCTAGCTAAGGAATAAGCTCTCTGTAATGTTCTAGGTGCAAACATCCTAATGGGGTATTCAATTTCTTCCTTTAGACCAGTTAAGAACAAACTTACAGCATAATCTTCAGGAATCTCTACCTTGTTGAAGAGTTCATCAAATGCATCCAAATAAGATTGCACTGTCCCAGATTGCTTCAATTTCTTTAGTTCACTCATGGGGTCTTCAAACAAAGTGGTGCTAAACCTTTGCTGCAGAGCTAGCACATATTCCTCCCAATGCACCAATCCTCTCCTGGTTTTTAAGTAGGATTGATGCCAACACAAAGCCCTTCCTTCCATATGGATCCCAGCTATTCTGACCTTAGCTTGATCCATTGTATCTTCTAAGTCAAAGTACTGCTCTACTCTGTACAACCACTTCTTCAATCCTTCTCCTCCAAATCTGGGAAAATCCAGCCTACCATGCTGATGTCTGATGAATCCCTGCTGCTGGAATTGAGGTCCAGTGGAGTAAGAAGAATTTCCCCTATGTTGTTCCTCATTATCCATATGTTGGGACTGTCTCATACTCACTCTATCACTAGCTATTTCTGCTAATGATTTCCTCATCTCCTCCATATAATGATCAAATTTCTTCTCCAAGTTTTCAGAATTAGTCCTTAATTGTTCCATCTCTTTTTGCAGTTCTTGGGATCTAGTATTGACAGCCATAGCGCAAGGATTACTTGGCTCTGGATACCACTGATGCAGATTAGATCCAACTGTGCAAATTAACAGATAATCCAACAACAATCAATCACAAATTCAATAGAACAGTAAATGCAATCTAATATTAATAATTAATGCAATCGCAAATGATTCCCAAATCACAATAATTTCAGCTGAGATTCGAAGAACAATTACAAGACCCAATCCTCAACACTTCTAAATCTATTGCTCACAACTCAAATGGATCAAATACAGTGATAACAAAACTCATGCACATGATTGATCTACACAATCGGATGCATGGAAATCCAGTTGAGATCTTCGTAGTACCTGAAACGAAGATGGGCAACGTGGATTAGGGCGGAATGAGATTACTTCAAAGCAGCAGAAAGGAGGAGGGAGACACTTACAATATCAGGGTGTTGCTGCCAAAATTGAGTGAGCTTGCTATTTAAAGTTGTAGCTCATCCTCCATGTCAACCCTTGCTGGCGTGGCATCCATGTCATCATCTTTATCCAATCAGAACTCAGGTCAAAACGGCAGCGTAGGATTCCCTTCTATTTATAAAAGCGTGTGTTGAGAAATGCGACATGGCCGTTAAGTTGGTTGTTCATTTCCTTCTTAGCAATAACCCCCCTTCTCTTTTAAACCGTTTGTACTTATTCCCCTCGTCCTGTGCTGATTATTCTTTGAGTGAAGGGAGATTATTTCACTTAGATGCATGCAGCTAATTGCATACATCATTCAGCATATTCCATCCCCCTCACTCTTTCTCCTTTCCCTTTTCTTTCTCATCCCAAATTCATATTTTTTTTTCATTTAGAAAAAAACGAGGTAATTTATTTTATTTTCTTGTGATTTTGAAAAAATGGATCTGTGTACATGCGAAAAGCAACGGCTTTTTGCTACGGAATTCGTTTTCTGAGAAACCCATTTGGGACGATAGAAGGCTCTGCATACTTCAAAAATACGAGACACATTCCCTTTTCCAGAATATAAGAAATCTAGGTAATTCATTAATTCCTTCACAAACTCACAGTGATTAATCAGACTCACTACTTCACTATCAATATAGTTCCGAATTTGTAAAAACAAACGGGCATCATCCCTCATCCAAATCTTTTTATTATCATCCTTAGGGGGTTCTTCTACTAGATGGTCATCTTTATCAACACAACGCAAGTACACCCTAATTGTTTTACTCCATTCCAAATAATTACTGCCATTTAATTTGTGTTCAGTAATTTTAGACATTGCTGGAACAATTTCAGTCACTGATGCCTTGTTGTCAGTCATGTCAACAAAAATAATGCCTCAAAATAACTAAAAAAAAAAACAGCCCAAACAATGAAACCAAAGTGCACCAAATTAAGTACCAAAATGAACCAACACTACTAGAAAAAGAAGAAATTTCAACGAAAATTTCGACGGAATTTCCAGAAAATCGGTTGAAAATTGCATATTTCGACCGAAAAAATCGGTTCAAAAAAGGCTCGTCGAAATCAGAATTCGACAGAATTTTTGAACGAAACTATTCCGACCGAATTTCCAAAAATTTCAACAGAAAAATCTCGGTTGAAATTTCAAAAATTTCAATGGAAATTTTCCGTCGAAATTTTCAATAATTTCGACCGATTTTTTTCTGTCGAAATTTGTAAAAGAATATCAAAATTTCGACGGAAAAAAATCGGTTGAAATTTTGATTTTTTTATTTTATTTTTATTTTCCACATATGTTCACACTAATTTCGATTTTCCACACAATCTAAAATAACAGAAATTATTAAATGAACAACATTCAACGAAATAAATCCCAAATTATCAAATACATTCAAATTAAACATCAAACAACATTCAAATCTAAACATCTTGAAGTACCGAAATCACAAAATCCCAAAATCAAAATACGATCATACTACACAACAAGTCAATACTAACATTCAAGTTAATTTCCAACAATCTGAGTCAGGCTAAATACTTGAACATGTTGGGGTTCTTTTCGTCTTGTTCCAAGTAGTCTCACGTTATCAAATCTTCAATCCGCTTTTTAATTAACTTAATATTGGGCTGCAGAAATAATAAATCATATTAGTACTAAATCTAAACTATGCTCAAGGAAAAAGTTCCAATGAGTAATAAGAAAGCTTAACTCACCATTCCTTCCATCTTCGAAGTGAATTGAGCACCACACAGCTAACTTTGTCAAAATTGAAGTGTTGCTTTTGAAAAATACGCTCTATTTAGAGATTAATAAAGTTCATACCTTAGACAAATATATTGGTGTATTCGAAAAAGGTTCTATCCAGCATATATTAAAATTCAAGCAATAAGGATAATTAAAACTAACATATTCCCAGAGCATGTTGGAAAAAGAGGAAGAAGAAAAAACTGCACATGTAAACCGAGAATAATATAGGTTACTGACAAATTAAGTTTCATATATATAGCCCACATAATATTTACAATCATACAAAGTTGACAGTACATCACATATTAACATCCAAAATAACATTCCAAATATACATGTATGCATGTTCTTGCTAGTGAAGTATGAGACTGACTCACAAGACTTGGAGCTCTAATCAAATTTTGTCTAGAACTTGAAGTGCAACTGCAAAAATGTGTGCTAAAATATAATAATAACTGAAACAAAACATATAAAATTCAAATTCTCCTTTGGACTCTGCACTCGAAAAAAATGGTTTCATAAGCCATAGAGTAATCTTACACTCTATAAACACATAGCAATTCCAAAAATAACACTAACCAACATAGAAGTTTTTACTGTCAAAAAACTAAATGCAAGATGAATCAATAGCTATAAACCAAAAGATATTAATACCTGTGAATAAGAGCCATCATTTCCCCTTTTCTCTACCACACCGTCAACCGCGTTTCTTTTCTGCACACAACTAAAGATTATGTATTCCAACAAAGAAAACAAATATAAAGCATAGAACTCATATTAGTAATGAGGAGCTGACGCCGGAATTCCAAGTTCAATCTCCGATTTCAAATCATATCTTCTTGTTTGATTTTTTTTGAATGCTCCATAACATTGAAAAGTAATACTATAAAACTAAACTAATAAATGATCAGTATTGTGCATAATCAATAACCTTGCACGGACTTCTAATTGTAGACCGGACTTTATGCGAAAAAAATTCTAAAAGTATCTAAACTTTGTTCATATAACAGTCAAACAAACTTGGGCTGAGAAATGACACTTTAAATGAAGATAAAAGGCTTATCTTCATTAATTAACAAACCCTAATTCAAACAATATCACATTATTTAACAAAAATTTGCAATTTAAATTATACCTCTATAATTAGTAGAAGTTTTGAAGAAATTAAAGTGAAGGAGCTAGACTTGTACGTGGTGGTGGTGGTGGTGGAGACACGAAACGGCGTGGTAAACGACGAAGGCGACAAACGGTGGCACGGCGGAGGAGGAAAATTCCCAAAAAAATTTCGACGGATTCTGAAATCTGTTGAAATTTTCGGGAAATTCCCATAAATTTCGACAGATTTAGAATCAGTCGAAATTTAGGACAAATTTCGACAGAAAATTATCGGTCGAAATTTTCTAAAAAATTAATATTTCGACCAATTTAAAAAAAATTCAACCGATTTAGATTCGGTTGAAATTTTATTTCAACTGAATCAAAATCAGTCGAAATTTGAATTATTATTTCAACTGATTTATTTCAGTCGAAAATTTATGGTCGAAATTTAAGCTTTTTCTAGTAGTGCAACAAAAACAAATCGCACCACAAACACCTGGACAGCGCCGGAAATCACTGTTCGTCGCCGGAGAAACTGGCCGGAAAGTAAACGGAGCAAAGACGCGCCACCACACGCCGGCGCGTGAGAAACTGTGCAGTGGAAACAAACGGCGCGTGAGACTCACGCGCGACCCACCCAGTCACCGGAGCTTAACCGTCCGGCCGGAAAACAGTTTACGCCCCCTTCTGTGGTGGAGGTGAGAATAAACGGTCACCTGAATAGTAACCCACGAAGAAACCCTAGCAAAACCCTAGGTTTTGCAAAAAAATAAATTTGGAACAAAAAAAAGGCTCTTGTACCATGTAAAAGAGAATAGGAATAGTTTCTGATGATCTATTCCATAGGTAATCGTACATATATATAGGTAAGTAAGCTATATGTTAGCCAACTAATCAGTCTTCTAATTAGCCTACTATACAAGGAAAGTACTAATACATGTTATGTAACAGAACTCCTACCTAATTCCTCGGGATTTTGACTAAAATGGGTCAGTATATTCTCATAAAGATCCATAAGTTAAATGATACTCAAATTTTATTCAATG
Source organism: Penstemon davidsonii (assembly GCA_034814905.1). NCBI lineage: Eukaryota > Viridiplantae > Streptophyta > Magnoliopsida > Lamiales > Plantaginaceae > Penstemon > Penstemon davidsonii. The sequence continues at coordinate 7,003 of JAYDYQ010001249.1, read as the reverse complement.
TACTATCTGTTCAAAAACTTAAATAATGGAAAATCAACTAAGAGATATATGATGTATGCTCAACAGATGGAATGCGCAGATATGGTAACAATTGCCACAATTTAAATGCCTCTTTTTTTAATATTAAAGTGCTTTTCAATAGATAAAAACATAAGTTGCTGCAAATGTGTGTAAATATATATATATATATATATATATATATATATATATAGCAGGCTTGATGAACTTTATACGTCGAGGCGTCGAGCCATGAATTTAAGTAAATACGGTCAATCTAGGTAACATATACGACTAACTAACAACTAGAAGTGAGCAATACCTCCAATAGATAATAATCCAACCCATAGATTTACCTAGACCTTGTGGATGCTCAACGTACAGTTTTCCCAGACCGTGCATGGGCATACATCTCTGAGTGTCCACAGATAGGGCACAGCATGAGGAGCTCGGTAATGAAGTATTCACGGGCCAACATCCGCTAGCTCGATCGACTATGATAAGCGAGGTAGAATGGGACCTAGTACCTACCATTCCAATAGCCCTCATTCTTGCTAACCGAGAATTGAAAGTGCAATTTGTCTATCAAGAGTACAAAAAAAAGTTACCCTCCTGTTGAAGAGGCAGTTATCTGTTTGCCTTGTCATTCTAGCCAAACCAATTCATTCACATCGAAAAGCTTCTAATTCTATATAGTCAAACTTATAAAGCTATGATTGAGATTAACAATGATTATCACTTAAATGCAGCAAAAAGATATTAACAGGCCATTAAGCACCAAACAAACATAATAGAAATGATGTAGTTATATAGTAGTTTCAACTTTTAGGACTTAAATAATTTGGTGCTTTATCCAAACCAAAGAACATTCTTTAGGTTGTATTTTACAAACTAAATTGTCAACTTATATAAAATTTTATTCATACTTTTAGTAATCAAACAATACCAATACAAGTAGTACAATACCAGCATTTCACATATTCAATCAACATACATATAATCATACAATCATTTATTTCTTAAAACAGGCATAAATTATTCAGTAAAGATGGTTTGGAAGTGTAGGTTCCATGATGATTTGAAGAGGCACTTTTGGATGTGTAGTAAGTCCATACTCTTCCTCCAAGCAAACATCTTCAACCTTCATACCCTCAACCAACTTCCACTCAAATCCATGTAACAAATTTGCCAACATTGTGCGAAGAACCTTAAGTCCAAGTTTGTACCCCGGGCATCTTCTCCTGCCTGAACCAAAGGGCAACAACGCAAAATTACTGCCCAATATATCGATCTCTTTCCCTAAAAATCTCTCTGGCAAGAATTTTTCAGGTTCACTCCACGAGTTGGGATCTCTTCCTATGCTCCATGTATTGACAAGAATTGTCATTCCTTTTGATATATCGTAGCCTGCTACATTGCAGTCCTCAATGGCGTAATGGGGAACTAAAAATGTAGCAACTGGATGTAATCTGAATGAATCTTTGATAACGGCTTCTATGTAAGGTAATTGAGAGAAGTCATTCTCTTCTACCCATCTGTTTCTTCCTATGACCCTGTCGAGTTCTTCTTTTGCTTTTTGGATTATGCGAGGTTGTTTGATAAGTTCAAGGATTGTCCATTCTGCAGTGGTGGCCGAGATGTTTATGCCACCGCCTAGTAGGTTCTGTGGATGTAACAATAAAACAAATTTCTTTAGAACATATAAGTAAGACTTTCATATGTTGTAGTAGTATTTATTTATGTTTTATCTTATTTAAACTTTGTAGTACTTTTAAAATCTCTAGCTATATTAATCAAGTCCTTCAGATGACCTGAATCCAATAATAATTCGGATCTGAAGAAATTTTCACTCCCAAAATCTCCACCAATTTTATCTCTACCTACAACAAAATAGGTTCCTAACGCTGCAAAATCATTCGACTTTGCTCAGAAATGAGCTCCAACATAGAAATGATCAATCTCAAAAATTTTAACTACTTATTTCAAAGTATTAATCAGATATCGTCAAAAATCAACTGTATTGAATTCAGACGTAAAATAAAATTATAAATGAAATTATCTGACTTTTGTAATGTTACTTGTTTAAATAAAACATTGTGTACATACATAGTTTATTTATCTATTTAGTATTCAAATCTTTCACGGAGTTGATCACCATATAACCTTATTCGCTCTACATATATGGGATTATGAATCATTTTAATTGGACGAGATCTATCAGATTGGATTAGATTCAGTTTAAAAATGAGAAATTACCTGAAATAGTCCTTTGATGCAATCCCTTGTGAGTTTAACTTCAAGATTAGGATCCTCAGCCAACTGCAACAAAACATCTACCACATCGTTTGGGACAAAGTGATCTTTGTCGGCTTTTCTTCTACCTAAGTGATCATCAATCACATAGTTATGAAACCTGTCCAGTTTCTTGTACAAATCCTTCATTTTCTTAACATATCCTTGTAGATCAAGAAAACTAAGCCATGGTATCCAGTCCCCAATATTGATCACACCTGTCAGATAAAACCACTCATCAAGCATTTCTTTCAATTCATCCAACTTTACTATAGAGGTGTTCTCATTTTCCGACTCGCTAAAGTATTTGTTACTTAAAACCATTCTACCAATAGATGTGAAAGTATAACGAAACATGTGTTCTCGTAAAACAACTGGTATTCCGGAAAGGGAATGTAAACGAGAGTGGAAATTATGCTCCTCTTCAATGTGAATATGCTTGAAGGATTCGAGTTTGTTTTCACTGAACACCTCTGAGAGGTATATTTTACGGGCTTGTCGCCAGTGGGGCCCGTAAGGTGCCCATGTCATGTCGGAGTAATTGTAGCTAGTGTACTTACCAGCAGCAAGGGCTGGCCTAGAGGCGAAGGTCGCGTCGTGTGTTCTTAAGAACTGCTTGGCCATTTCAGGAGATGAAGCAACAATAACTGGAAATTTTCCAAACTTTAGTTGCATTATTTCTCCATATTTTTGGGATAAAAAATGAAGGGATTGATGTGGGATTGAACCAATAAGGTTCAGATTGCCAATTATGTTGGGGTTTTATATGTGAATGAAATAAATAAGAGTAAGAGATGTGTCTATTCGGTTCAAAGAGGTACCCTTTGGACCGAAACAGTGTGTCCCTTTCCAAGAGGCACTTTTGTGTCTATAAATATGAGACAGAATCTGGCCAATTCTGAATCAATTTATATAATAATTAAAAAGGATAAATACTACTCTCTCTTTCTCTTACATTTGTCAAAATTTAGTTCGAAATTTCTATTTGTTCAAGTTCGCCGTGGGTTCATTATTTGTGCAAATAATGAACAACAGACTGTTGTATCTTGGGAGACTACCGGGAACCAAACTGTATGCACCGTGGCAGCCCCGAAAATATTGTCTTAAGAAAATTTGTTTCGGCAAGCCTCAGTCTAATTTCCTAGTGTTTCACATATTGATTGAAGTTTTCTTTGGTTTCAATACAAGAAAGTATTTCTTACTAGTTTTTATGTTAAATTATCAACATTTATTTTATGCTGAGATTTATTTTAAAAATATTTTATGAAATATTTAAGTACACGAATTGTTAGACACCAACAATCTTAAGACAATAAAATATGTTTAATTAATCTGTGTTAATTACTATCCTAGCGGATTTCAAAATCAGTATGCATGAATCTATGAGAATATGTACTTAATATATAATTCTCGCATGTGTATAAGCTATGAAATTTTCTGTATGGATGTCGCTTATATATTTTTATTCTTTTATCATACCATAGACACCTTAATTATCAGATGTAGAATCTGATATCTATGTTATATATTTTCTGTTAGTGAAGATATGATCATTGGTAGAGAATATAATTGAAATTTGGAAATTTTATAAGTGGAAACAAAATTGTGGAACTGAGTTGATGATGAAAATGTGTCTTCATTTTTTCAAGTCTGTTTACTTAAATTCTAGTACTCTACATAATTTTGGCTTAACGATTCGTTGCGATGCTTTGTTTCATGAGTTGCATCATCATAAATTCGGTTATAACTTGCAAATTGCTAATAAGCAAACTTATGAGAACAAGCCTTTCATTCTTTTAATGAGGAAATAATATAGGCTCTTGTCAAAAGGACAAGATAATTAAATTATTAAAAAAAAAAAAATAGAATGGTACGGCTAGTATCATCAGATGAAATTGATGACATATCACATTCATCAAACTCATTCCATTTTAAGTGGAATTTAATAAATTCGAGAACCATGTAATTGAAGCAATATGTTTCAATTAATCGAAATGAAAAGGTGCCGTGTAATCAATCAGCATGAGTGCATTAGTTTGATTTCTTTGTAGAATTGTGTATCTACAAATTGGTACCACCACTAAATGTTAATCAAGTAAATATTGTATATGGGACTATTAAACATTAAATTAATTGGTCATTGGTGTGTAAATACAATATGAAACGATACATCTGAGTTGGTGCATTTGAAAGTTGGTGCATTTGAAATGGTTATTGCCTAATTCCATTCTTGTGATGTGATTGACAATTTAAGATTTTTAAGAAATCTAAGTATGTCGTATACTTGAATTGCGTCCAAAAAAAAAAGTATACAAGCTATTTAAATGTTATGTATTGAATTGGTGCCTCATATTTACATACTAACAAATGAACAAGCGTGGTGGAAGCGTTTCCTTATTTGTTTTTATGAGTGATATTCTTTGAATTAGCAGTTACAACTTAATGCAATAATTATATGCTGAGATATAATATTGTATTTAAAAATTACCAAAAGGAAAATGCACAAATATGTGTGAATCGGTGCATCATCAAAGCAAGGAGATTTATTATGTGAGAAATCTGAATTACTAATATTCACTTCCCTGAAAAAGAAATGAATTCAATATGAATTACTTCATATATAAATATTTTAGTGGTGCATTAATTTATTGTGGTGGTTGAAGAAAATCATATATGCTTTATTGGACCAGTACATATAAGTAATGATTTAAATAATGTTTTAATGACATGAGCACTGAAGTATGAACCTCATATATGAGTACGTGATTCATAGCTCGTGTACATTATTTAATCAATGCGACTTATATATATGCGAGGTATATTAAAAGCATATAAATTTACTAATATCCTTAATATTGAGATAAGGGATACATTAGTATTAATCTCAAATATTTTATTTGAGATGATTATTTATGTGTGAAAATAATTATAATTTATTTGAAAAAATAGTATGATTTATTTTCAAATCAATATTTTATTTGAGAAAATATTGATAATTTATTGTGAAAAATAATTATAATTTGTTTGTGAAATAATTATAAATTATTTTTAAATCAATATGTTATTTGAGAATATATTGATAATTATAAATTATTTGTGAAATAATTATAATTTATTTGTTTGTGAAACAAATTCTCATATATGTGGGGGTTCAAAATTTTTGAACAAATCCAAATTAATTATGTGATTGTTTGATAACTCGTGGAGTTTAACATGTAATTGATCACATATATTTTATTGCACTATTTATTGAATAATAAATAAGAGGCAATAAATGTATTTGCGAAATACAAAGAGATGCATTTGTAAATTACAAATTCTGATAATGGAATAAGAAAATGAAAAACTCTTATATCCGAATTGTGGGGGTGAATACGATATATTCATTTTACAAGAATGTGTTAAATTGGGAATAGTTCGTAAAAATAATTCACCTAGCTCAACTCAATTTAATTGAGTAGCTAAATGGAATAACGACCCCTAAGGGGTGCGCCTAACGTTATTCTTTAAAATTTGAGTATACTTGTGGAGGGAAAACTCTTTAAAATACATAAATCACATACATATTGAATCGAGTTTCACACAAGAAAATCAAATATCATTCAATTTGAATTATGGAAGGGAAGAAAAACCAAATACCTTAAAATGTGGGGGTATTTAGGTCAGATTTCGGTTTCACCACCGAAAAAGAAAAATAACTTAAAAATATTAATTACTACTAGTTTATGCGATAAATAGTAGCAGTTCATATTTTTGGTGTTTAAATCTGAAATAAATGTAATCATGTGAACTGAGTCACGTGATGTAACATTAATTGAGAATGTAAGAAGGATTTGAGAATCATTTCTTATAAAATTGATCCTTCTTTTGGTTCATATTTATTTTTAATAAGTGTGATTTACTGATATTAAAATATGATAAAGTAATATTATTTATTATATTACTTACATAAACCTTTTTATAGTTTATAATTAGAGTTAATTATAAATTATTTATTATGCGAGAATAAACACTATAGCCTACCCATTTTAGACTAGAATTTCATAGAATATTTTGCGAAAATATTTAATTGATTTTGATCAAGAAGGTCAACTATGTGAAGTTTATAATTATATTTAATTATAAACTACTATATTCTGCGAGACTATACATATGAATCGATCTCTAAAGAGGTCAATCTCTTACTTCAACATGAGTTTGTTGACGAGTTGAAGAGACAAATGAGCTAAAAATCGAAGTTATTTGATTCAGATATTCTAACTTATATGTTAAAGGATTAACCTCAAACATATAAATAAATTATGTCACATTCCAATATCGTGGATTGGAAAGAGGCGATTGACATCGATTTACATTCATAAAATTGGTAGACCTCGAGGAGTGAACCAATTAAATGTAGACGAATTTTTAAGTTTAAGAGTTTAAAAACTTTGATAAGTCAATCGATAAAAACTAGGCTAGAGGAGTAGCCAAGGTGCCTTATTAATATTCACTAGCGATTATGATGACATCCATTTGAATGTTAATAGCTCTAATAGCTATATACAACACGAGGTTTTATCAAATGGACTTTAGAATTATTTTCCTTAATAGTGAATTAAATGAGAATATTTATGAGGAGTAACCAGAGAATTGTTAAAGGAGAAAACATAGTTTGCGAAACTTTTATATTTTCTTGTTGATCCTTAACAAGCTCCTAAACAATGACACGAAA